>CAVMGG010000101.1:40000-47500 GCA_963680895.1 Fragum sueziense
AGACAGAATGACCTACTGACTGACTGGCTGACCTACTGGCAGACTGACTGACTGACTGACTGACTGACTGACTGACTGACTGACTGACTGACTGACTGACTGACTGACTGACTGACTGACTGACTGACTGACTGACTGACTGACTGACTGACTGACTGACTGACTGACTGAGTAGCTGACTAACTGACTAACTGACTGACTGACTGACTAACTGACTGACTGACTGACTGACTGACTGACTGACTGACTGACTGACTGACCGACCGACCGACCGACCGACCGACCGACCGACCGACCGACCGACCGACCGACCGACCGACCGACCCGACCCGACCCGACCCGACCCGACCCGACCCGACCCGACCCGACCCGACCCGACCCGACCCGACCCGACCCGACCCGACCGACCGACCGACCGACCGACCGACCGACCGACCGACCGACTGACCCACCCACAGACCGACCCACCCACAGACCGACCCACCCACCGACAGACTGACTGACTCAGTGACTGACCCACCCACCGACAGACTGACTGACTCAGTGACTGACTGACTGGCTCAGTGAATGACAGGCTGAGCAACTGACTGACCTACTGAGTGACTGGCTGACTGACAGACTTGATGACCTAAAGACAGACTGACTGACCCACTGAATGACAAATTGACCTACTGACTGACTGGCTGATCTACTGACTGACTGACTGATCTCTTGACCTGCTAACTGGTTGACCTACTGACTGACTGACTGGCTGACCTACTGACTGACTGAGTGACTAGCTGTCTGACAGACTGAGTGACTAGCTGTCTGACTGACTGACTGGGTGACTAGCTGTCTGACAGACTGAGTGACTAGCTGTCTTACAGTCTGAGTGATTAGCTGACTGACCAACTAACTGACTGACTTACAGATTGGCTGACCTAGTGACTGCTGAATGACCTAATGACGGACTGGCTGACCCACTGACTGACAGAATGACCTACTGACTGACTGGCTGACCTACTGGCAGACTGACTAACTGACTGACTGATCGATCGACCAAATGACTGACCTACTGAAAGACCTACTGACAGACTGACCTACTGACTGAGAGACAGACTGACTGACCTACTGACTGAATGACTGACTGACTCACAGACTGACTCACTGACTGTGACTGACTCACTGACTGACTCACTGACTGTGACTGACTCACTTACTGTGACTGACTCACTGACTGTGACTGACTGACTGATTTACAGACTGACTGACTGGCTGACATACTGACTGACTGAGTGAGTAGATGTCTGACAGACTGAGTGACTAGCTGTCTGACAGACTGAGTGACTGACTGACCGACCGACGGTAAGACCGACTGACTGACCAACCTACTGAGTGACTAGCTGTCTGACAGACTGAGTGACTAGCTGACTAACTAGCTGACTAGCTGACTGACTAGCTTACTGACTGACTGACTGACTGACTGACCTTATGACTGCTGAATGACCTAATGACGGACTGGCTGACCCACAGACTGACAGAATGACCTACTGACTGACTGGCTGACCTACTGGCAGACTGACTGACTGACTGACTGACTGACTGACTGACTGACTGACTGACTGACTGACTGACTGACTGACTGACTGACTGACTGACCGACCGACCGACCGACCGACCGACCGACCGACCGACCGACCGACCGACCGACCGACCGACCGACCGACCGACCGACCGACCCGACCCGACCCGACCCGACCGGACCCGACCCGACCCGACCCGACCCGACCTGACCCGACCCGACCCGACCCGACCCGACCCGACCCGACCGACCGACCGACCGACCGACCGACCGACCGACCGACCGACCGACCAACCGACTGACCCACCCACAGACCGACCCACCCACAGACCGACCCACCCACCGACAGACTGACTGACTCAGTGACTGACCCACCCACCGACAGACTGACTGACTCAGTGACTGACTGACTGGCTCAGTGAATGACAGGCTGAGCAACTGACTGACCTACTGAGTGACTGGCTGACTGACAGACTTGATGACCTAAAGACAGACTGACTGACCCACTGAATGACAAATTGACCTACTGACTGACTGGCTGATCTACTGACTGACTGACTGATCTCTTGACCTGCTAACTGGTTGACCTACTGACTGACTGACTGGCTGACCTACTGACTGACTGAGTGACTAGCTGTCTGACAGACTGAGTGACTAGCTGTCTGACTGACTGACTGGGTGACTAGCTGTCTGACAGACTGAGTGACTAGCTGTCTTACAGTCTGAGTGATTAGCTGACTGACCAACTAACTGACTGACTTACAGATTGGCTGACCTAGTGACTGCTGAATGACCTAATGACGGACTGGCTGACCCACTGACTGACAGAATGACCTACTGACTGACTGGCTGACCTACTGGCAGACTGACTAACTGACTGACTGATCGATCGACCAAATGACTGACCTACTGAAAGACCTACTGACAGACTGACCTACTGACTGAGAGACAGACTGACTGACCTACTGACTGAATGACTGACTGACTCACAGACTGACTCACTGACTGTGACTGACTCACTGACTGACTCACTGACTGTGACTGACTCACTGACTGTGACTGACTGACTGATTTACTGACTGACTGACTGGCTGACATACTGACTGACTGAGTGAGTAGATGTCTGACAGACTGAGTGACTAGCTGTCTGACAGACTGAGTGACTGACTGACCGACCGACGGTAAGACCGACTGACTGACCAACCTACTGAGTGACTAGCTGTCTGACAGACTGAGTGACTAGCTGACTAACTAGCTGACTAGCTGACTGACTAGCTGACTGACTGACTGACTGACTGACTGACCTTATGACTGCTGAATGACCTAATGACGGACTGGCTGACCCACAGACTGACAGAATGACCTACTGACTGACTGGCTGAGCTACTGGCAGACTGACTGACTGACTGACTGACTGACTGACTGACTGACTGACTGACTGACTGACTGACTGACTGACTGACTGACTGACTGACTGACTGACTGACTGACTGACTGACTGACTGACTGACTGACTGACTGACTGACTGACTGACTGACTGACTGACTGACTGACTGACTGACTGACTGACTGACTGACTGACTGACTGACTGAGTAGCTGCCTAACTGACTAACTGACTGACTGACTGACTGACTAACTGACTGACTGACTGACTGACTGACTGACTGACTGACTGACTGACTGACCGACCGACCGACCGACCGACCGACCGACCGACCGACCGACCGACCGACCGACCGACCGACCGACCGACCGACCGACCCGACCCGACCCGACCCGACCCGACCCGACCCGACCCGACCCGACCCGACCCGACCCGACCCGACCCGACCCGACCCGACCCGACCCGACCCGACCGACCGACCGACCGACCGACCGACCGACCGACCGACCGACCGACCGACTGACCCACCCACAGACCGACCCACCCACAGACCGACCCACCCACCGACAGACTGACTGACTCAGTGACTGACCCACCCACCGACAGACTGACTGACTCAGTGACTGACTGACTGGCTCAGTGAATGACAGGCTGAGCAACTGACTGACCTACTGAGTGACTGGCTGACTGACAGACTTGATGACCTAAAGACAGACTGACTGACCCACTGAATGACAAATTGACCTACTGACTGACTGGCTGATCTACTGACTGACTGACTGATCTCTTGACCTGCTAACTGGTTGACCTACTGACTGACTGACTGGCTGACCTACTGACTGACTGAGTGACTAGCTGTCTGACAGACTGAGTGACTAGCTGTCTGACTGACTGACTGGGTGACTAGCTGTCTGACAGACTGAGTGACTAGCTGTCTTACAGTCTGAGTGATTAGCTGACTGACCAACTAACTGACTGACTTACAGATTGGCTGACCTAGTGACTGCTGAATGACCTAATGACGGACTGGCTGACCCACTGACTGACAGAATGACCTACTGACTGACTGGCTGACCTACTGGCAGACTGACTAACTGACTGACTGATCGATCGACCAAATGACTGACCTACTGAAAGACCTACTGACAGACTGACCTACTGACTGAGAGACAGACTGACTGACCTACTGACTAAATGACTGACTGACTCACAGACTGACTCACTGACTGTGACTGACTCACTGACTGACTCACTGACTGTGACTGACTCACTTACTGTGACTGACTCACTGACTGTGACTGACTGACTGATTTACTGACTGACTGACTGGCTGACATACTGACTGACTGAGTGAGTAGATGTCTGACAGACTGAGTGACTAGCTGTCTGACAGACTGAGTGACTGACTGACCGACCGACGGTAAGACCGACTGACTGACCAACCTACTGAGTGACTAGCTGTCTGACAGACTGAGTGACTAGCTGACTAACTAGCTGACTAGCTGACTGACTAGCTGACTGACTGACTGACTGACTGACTGACCTTATGACTGCTGAATGACCTAATGACGGACTGGCTGACCCACAGACTGACAGAATGACCTACTGACTGACAGAATGACCTACTGGCAGACTGACTGGCAGACTGACTGACTGACTGACTGACTGACTGACTGACTGACTGACTGACTGACTGACTGACTGACTGACTGACTGACTGACTGACTGACTGACTGACTGACTGACTGACTGACTGACTGACTGACTGACTGACTGACTGACTGACTGACTGAGTAGCTGACTAACTGACTAACTGACTGACTGACTGACTGACTAACTGACTGACTGACTGACTGACTGACTGACTGACTGACTGACTGACCGACCGACCGACCGACCGACCGACCGACCGACCGACCGACCGACCAACCGACCGACTGACCGACCGACCGACCGACCGACCGACCGACCGACCGACCCGACCCGACCCGACCCGACCCGACCCGACCCGACCCGACCCGACCCGACCCGACCTGACCCGACCCGACCCGACCCGACCCGACCGACCGACCGACCGACCGACCGACCGACCGACCGACCGACTGACCCACCCACAGACCGACCCACCCACAGACCGACCCACCCACCGACAGACTGACTGACTCAGTGACTGACCCACCCACCGACAGACTGACTGACTCAGTGACTGACTGACTGGCTCAGTGAATGACAGGCTGAGCAACTGACTGACCTACTGAGTGACTGGCTGACTGACAGACTTGATGACCTAAAGACAGACTGACTGACCCACTGAATGACAAATTGACCTACTGACTGACTGGCTGATCTACTGACTGACTGACTGATCTCTTGACCTGCTAACTGGTTGACCTACTGACTGACTGACTGGCTGACCTACTGACTGACTGAGTGACTAGCTGTCTGACAGACTGAGTGACTAGCTGTCTGACTGACTGACTGGGTGACTAGCTGTCTGACAGACTGAGTGACTAGCTGTCTTACAGTCTGAGTGATTAGCTGACTGACCAACTAACTGACTGACTTACAGATTGGCTGACCTAGTGACTGCTGAATGACCTAATGACGGACTGGCTGACCCACTGACTGACAGAATGACCTACTGACTGACTGGCTGACCTACTGGCAGACTGACTAACTGACTGACTGATCGATCGACCAAATGACTGACCTACTGAAAGACCTACTGACAGACTGACCTACTGACTGAGAGACAGACTGACTGACCTACTGACTGAATGACTGACTGACTCACAGACTGACTCACTGACTGTGACTGACTCACTGACTGACTCACTGACTGTGACTGACTCACTTACTGTGACTGACTCACTGACTGTGACTGACTGACTGATTTACTGACTGACTGACTGGCTGACATACTGACTGACTGAGTGAGTAGATGTCTGACAGACTGAGTGACTAGCTGTCTGACAGACTGAGTGACTGACTGACCGACCGACGGTAAGACCGACTGACTGACCAACCTACTGAGTGACTAGCTGTCTGACAGACTGAGTGACTAGCTGACTAACTAGCTGACTAGCTGACTGACTAGCTGACTGACTGACTGACTGACTGACCTTATGACTGCTGAATGACCTAATGACGGACTGGCTGACCCACAGACTGATAGAATGACCTACTGACTGACTGGCTGACCTACTGGCAGACTGACTGACTGACTGACTGACTGACTGACTGACTGACAGACTGACTGACTGACTGACTGACTGACTGACTGACTGACTGACTGACTGACTGACTGACTGACTGACTGACTGACTGACTGACTGACTGACTGACTGACTGAGTAGCTGACTAACTGACTAACTGACTGACTGACTGACTGACTAACTGACTGACTGACTGACTGACTGACTGACTGACTGACTGACTGACCGACCGACCGACCGACCGACCGACCGACCGACCGACCGACCGACCGACCGACCGACCGACCGACCGACCGACCGACCGACCCGACCCGACCCGACCCGACCCGACCCGACCCGACCCGACCCGACCCGACCCGACCCGACCCGACCCGACCCGACCGACCGACCGACCGACCGACCGACCGACCGACCGACCGACTGACCCACCCACAGACCGACCCACCCACAGACCGACCCACCCACCGACAGACTGACTGACTCAGTGACTGACCCACCCACCGACAGACTGACTGACTCAGTGACTGACTGACTGGCTCAGTGAATGACAGGCTGAGCAACTGACTGACCTACTGAGTGACTGGCTGACTGACAGACTTGATGACCTAAAGACAGACTGACTGACCCACTGAATGACAAATTGACCTACTGACTGACTGGCTGATCTACTGACTGACTGACTGATCTCTTGACCTGCTAACTGGTTGACCTACTGACTGACTGACTGGCTGACCTACTGACTGACTGAGTGACTAGCTGTCTGACAGACTGAGTGACTAGCTGTCTGACTGACTGACTGGGTGACTAGCTGTCTGACAGACTGAGTGACTAGCTGTCTTACAGTCTGAGTGATTAGCTGACTGACCAACTAACTGACTGACTTACAGATTGGCTGACCTAGTGACTGCTGAATGACCTAATGATGGCTGACCCACTGACTGACAGAATGACCTACTGACTGACTGGCTGACCTACTGGCAGACTGACTAACTGACTGACTGATCGATCAACCAAATGACTGACCTACTGAAAGACCTACTGACAGACTGACCTACTGACTGAGAGACAGACTGACTGACCTACTGACTGAATGACTGACTGACTCACAGACTGACTCACTGACTGTGACTGACTCACTGACTGACTCACTGACTGTGACTGACTCACTTACTGTGACTGACTCACTGACTGTGACTGACTGACTGATTTACTGACTGACTGACTGGCTGACATACTGACTGACTGAGTGAGTAGATGTCTGACAGACTGAGTGACTAGCTGTCTGACAGACTGAGTGACTGACTGACCGACCGACGGTAAGACCGACTGACTGACCAA
>CAVMGG010000101.1:52500-58977 GCA_963680895.1 Fragum sueziense
CTGACTGACTGACTGACTGACTGACTGACTGACTGACTGACTGACCGACCGACCGACCGACCGACCGACCGACCGACCGACCGACCGACCGACCGACCGACCGACCGACCGACCGACCGACCCGACCCGACCCGACCCGACCCGACCCGACCCGACCCGACCCGACCCGACCCGCCGACCCGACCCGACCCGACCCGACCCGACCCGACCGACCGACCGACCGACCGACCGACCGACCGACCGACTGACCCACCCACAGACCGACCCACCCACAGACCGACCCACCCACCGACAGACTGACTGACTCAGTGACTGACCCACCCACCGACAGACTGACTGACTCAGTGACTGACTGACTGGCTCAGTGAATGACAGGCTGAGCAACTGACTGACCTACTGAGTGACTGGCTGACTGACAGACTTGATGACCTAAAGACAGACTGACTGACCCACTGAATGACAAATTGACCTACTGACTGACTGGCTGATCTACTGACTGACTGACTGATCTCTTGACCTGCTAACTGGTTGACCTACTGACTGACTGACTGGCTGACCTACTTACTGACTGAGTGACTAGCTGTCTGACAGACTGAGTGACTAGCTGTCTGACTGACTGACTGGGTGACTAGCTGTCTGACAGACTGAGTGACTAGCTGTCTTACAGTCTGAGTGATTAGCTGACTGACCAACTAACTGACTGACTTACAGATTGGCTGACCTAGTGACTGCTGAATGACCTAATGACGGACTGGCTGACCCACTGACTGACAGAATGACCTACTGACTGACTGGCTGACCTACTGGCAGACTGACTAACTGACTGACTGATCGATCGACCAAATGACTGACCTACTGAAAGACCTACTGACAGACTGACCTACTGACTGAGAGACAGACTGACTGACCTACTGACTGAATGACTGACTGACTCACAGACTGACTCACTGACTGTGACTGACTCACTGACTGACTCACTGACTGTGACTGACTCACTTACTGTGACTGACTCACTGACTGTGACTGACTGACTGATTTACTGACTGACTGACTGGCTGACATACTGACTGACTGAGTGAGTAGATGTCTGACAGACTGAGTGACTAGCTGTCTGACAGACTGAGTGACTGACTGACCGACCGACGGTAAGACCGACTGACTGACCAACCTACTGAGTGACTAGCTGTCTGACAGACTGAGTGACTAGCTGACTAACTAGCTGACTAGCTGACTGACTAGCTGACTGACTGACTGACTGACTGACTGACCTTATGACTGCTGAATGACCTAATGACGGACTGGCTGACCCACAGACTGACAGAATGACCTACTGACTGACTGGCTGACCTACTGGCAGACTGACTGACTGACTGACTGACTGACTGACTGACTGACTGACTGACTGACTGACTGACTGACTGACTGACTGACTGACTGACTGACTGACTGACTGACTGACTGACTGACTGACTGACTGAGTAGCTGACTAACTGACTAACTGACTGACTGACTGACTGACTAACTGACTGACTGACTGACTGACTGACTGACTGACTGACTGACTGACTGACCGACCGACCGACCGACCGACCGACCGACCGACCGACCGACCGACCGACCGACCGACCGACCGACCAACCGACCGACCCGACCCGACCCGACCCGACCCGACCCGACCCGACCCGACCCGACCCGACCCGACCCGACCCGACCCGACCCGACCCGACCGACCGACCGACCGACCGACCGACCGACCGACCGACTGACCGACTGACCCACCCACAGACCGACCCACCCACAGACCGACCCACCCACCGACAGACTGACTGACTCAGTGACTGACCCACCCACCGACAGACTGACTGACTCAGTGACTGACTGACTGGCTCAGTGAAAAATGACAGGCTGAGCAACTGACTGACCTACTGAGTGACTGGCTGACTGACAGACTTGATGACCTAAAGACAGACTGACTGACCCACTGAATGACAAATTGACCTACTGACTGACTGGCTGATCTACTGACTGACTGACTGATCTCTTGACCTGCTAACTGGTTGACCTACTGACTGACTGACTGGCTGACCTACTGACTGACTGAGTGACTAGCTGTCTGACAGACTGAGTGACTAGCTGTCTGACTGACTGACTGGGTGACTAGCTGTCTGACAGACTGAGTGACTAGCTGTCTTACAGTCTGAGTGATTAGCTGACTGACCAACTAACTGACTGACTTACAGATTGGCTGACCTAGTGACTGCTGAATAACCTAATGACGGACTGGCAGACCCACTGACTGACAGAATGACCTACTGACTGACTGGCTGACCTACTGGCAGACTGACTAACTGACTGACTGATCGATCGACCAAATGACTGACCTACTGAAAGACCTACTGACAGACTGACCTACTGACTGAGAGACAGACTGACTGACCTACTGACTGAATGACTGACTGACTCACAGACTGACTCACTGACTGTGACTGACTCACTGACTGACTCACTGACTGTTACTGACTCACTTACTGTGACTGACTCACTGACTGTGACTGACTGACTGATTTACTGACTGACTGACTGGCTGACATACTGACTGACTGAGTGAGTAGATGTCTGACAGACTGAGTGACTAGCTGTCTGACAGACTGAGTGACTGACTGACCGACCGACGGTAAGACCGACTGACTGACCAACCTACTGAGTGACTAGCTGTCTGACAGACTGAGTGACTAGCTGACTAACTAGCTGACTAGCTGACTGACTAGCTGACTGACTGACTGACTGACTGACTGACCTTATGACTGCTGAATGACCTAATGACGGACTGGCTGACCCACAGACTGACAGAATGACCTACTGACTGACTGGCTGACCTACTGGCAGACTGACTGACTGACTGACTGACTGACTGACTGACTGACTGACTGACTGACTGACTGACTGACTGACTGACTGACTGACTGACTGACTGACTGACTGACTGACTGACTGACTGACTGACTGACTGACTGACTGACTGACTGAGTAGCTGACTAACTGACTGAGTAGCTGACTAACTGACTAACTGACTGACTGACTGACTGACTAACTGACTGACTGACTGACTGACTGACTGACTGACTGACTGACTGACTGACCGACCGACCGACCGACCGACCGACCGACCGACCGACCGACCGACCGACCGACCGACCGACCGACCGACCGACCGACCGACCGACCGACCGACCGACCCGACCCAACCCGACCCGACCCGACCCGACCCGACCCGACCCGACCCGACCCGACCCGACCCGACCCGACCCGACCCGACCCGACCGACCGACCGACCAACCGACCGACCGACCGACCGACCGACCGACCGACCGACCGACCGACTGACCCACCCACAGACCGACCCACCCACAGACCGACCCACCCACCGACAGACTGACTGACTCAGTGACTGACCCACCCACCGACAGACTGACTGACTCAGTGACTGACTGACTTGCTCAGTGAATGACAGGCTGAGCAACTGACTGACCTACTGAGTGACTGGCTGACTGACAGACTTGATGACCTAAAGACAGACTGACTGACCCACTGAATGACAAATTGACCTACTGACTGACTGGCTGATCTACTGACTGACTGACTGATCTCTTGACCTGCTAACTGGTTGACCTACTGACTGACTGACTGGCTGACCTACTGACTGACTGAGTGACTAGCTGTCTGACAGACTGAGTGACTAGCTGTCTGACTGACTGACTGGGTGACTAGCTGTCTGACAGACTGAGTGACTAGCTGTCTTACAGTCTGAGTGATTAGCTGACTGACCAACTAACTGACTGACTTACAGATTGGCTGACCTAGTGACTGCTGAATGACCTAATGACGGACTGGCTGACCCACTGACTGACAGAATGACCTACTGACTGACTGGCTGACCTACTGGCAGACTGACTAACTGACTGACTGATCGATCGACCAAATGACTGACCTACTGAAAGACCTACTGACAGACTGACCTACTGACTGAGAGACAGACTGACTGACCTACTGACTGAATGACTGACTGACTCACAGACTGACTCACTGACTGTGACTGACTCACTGACTGACTCACTGACTGTGACTGACTCACTTACTGTGACTGACTCACTGACTGTGACTGACTGACTGATTTACTGACTGACTGACTGGCTGACATACTGACTGACTGAGTGAGTAGATGTCTGACAGACTGAGTGACTAGCTGTCTGACAGACTGAGTGACTGACTGACCGACCGACGGTAAGACCGACTGACTGACCAACCTACTGAGTGACTAGCTGTCTGACAGACTGAGTGACTAGCTGACTAACTAGCTGACTAGCTGACTGACCAGCTGACTGACTGACTGACTGACTGACCTTATGACTGCTGAATGACCTAATGACGGACTGGCTGACCCACAGACTGACAGAATGACCTACTGACTGACTGGCTGACCTACTGGCAGACTGACTGACTGACTGACTGACTGACTGACTGACTGACTGACTGACTGACTGACTGACTGACTGACTGACTGACTGACTGACTGACTGACTGACTGACTGACTGACTGACTGACTGACTGACTGACTGACTGACTGACTGACTGACTGACTGACTGACTGACTGACTGACTGACTGAGTAGCTGACTAACTGACTAACTGACTGACTGACTGACTGACTAACTGACTGACTGACTGACTGACTGACTGACTGACTGACTGACTGACTGACCGACCGACCGACCGACCGACCGACCGACCGACCGACCGACCGACCGACCGACCGACCGACCGACCGACCGACCCGACCCGACCCGACCCGACCCGACCCGACCCGACCCGACCAGACCAGACCGACCGACCGACCGACCGACCGACCGACCGACCGACCGACCGACCGACCGACTGACCCACCCACAGACCGACCCACCCACAGACCGACCCACCCACCGACAGACTGACTGACTCAGTGACTGACCCACCCACCGACAGACTGACTGACTCAGTGACTGACTGACTGGCTCAGTGAATGACAGGCTGAGCAACTGACTGACCTACTGAGTGACTGGCTGACTGACAGACTTGATGACCTAAAGACAGACTGACTGACCCACTGAATGACAAATTGACCTACTGACTGACTGGCTGATCTACTGACTGACTGACTGATCTCTTGACCTGCTAACTGGTTGACCTACTGACTGACTGACTGGCTGACCTACTGACTGACTGAGTGACTAGCTGTCTGACAGACTGAGTGACTAGCTGTCTGACTGACTGACTGGGTGACTAGCTGTCTGACAGACTGAGTGACTAGCTGTCTTACAGTCTGAGTGATTAGCTGACTGACCAACTAACTGACTGATTTACAGATTGGCTGACCTAGTGACTGCTGAATGACCTAATGACGGACTGGCTGACCCACTGACTGACAGAATGACCTACTGACTGACTGGCTGACCTACTGGCAGACTGACTAACTGACTGACTGATCGATCGACCAAATGACTGACCTACTGAAAGACCTACTGACAGACTGACCTACTGACTGAGAGACAGACTGACTGACCTACTGACTGAATGACTGACTGACTCACAGACTGACTCACTGACTGTGACTGACTCACTTACTGTGACTGACTCACTGACTGTGACTGACTGACTGATTTACTGACTGACTGACTGGCTGACATACTGACTGACTGAGTGAGTAGATGTCTGACAGACTGAGTGACTAGCTGTCTGACAGACTGAGTGACTGACTGACCGACCGACGGTAAGACCGACTGACTGACCAACCTATTGAGTGACTAGCTGTCTGACAGACTGAGTGACTAGCTGACTAACTAGCTGACTAGCTGACTGACTAGCTGACTGACTGACTGACTGACTGACTGACTGACCCTATGACTGCTGAATGACCTAATGACGGACTGGCTGACCCACAGACTGACAGAATGACCTACTGACTGACTGGCTGACCTACTGGCAGACTGACTGACTGACTGACTGACTGACTGACTGACTGACTGACTGACTGACTGACTGACTGACTGACTGACTGACTGACTGACTGACTGACTGACTGACTGACTGACTGACTGACTGACTGACTGACTGACTGACTGACTGACTGACTGAGTAGCTGACTAACTGACTAACTGACTGACTGACTGACTGACTAACTGACTGACTGACTGACTTACTGACTGACTGACTGACTGACTCACTGACTGACTGACCGACCGACCGACCGACCGACCGACCGACCGACCGACCGACCGACCGACCGACCGACCGACCGACCCGACCCGACCCGACCCGACCCGACCCGACCCGACCCGACCCGACCCGACCCGACCCGACCCGACCCGACCCGACCCGACCGACCGACCGACCGACCGACCGACCGACCGACCGACCGACCGACCGACCGAACGACTGACCCAC
>CAVMGG010000102.1:0-63802 GCA_963680895.1 Fragum sueziense
ATCAAATTAAACATTCTGAACAAATTCTCACAATGATTGAGCAAATATTGTGATTCTTACAGCAAAAAACAAGATATGACCCAGTGACCCAGTTTTTGACCTCGCATGACCCAAGTTCTCCATGACCTAGACATCAAAATAAGCATCCTCAACAATTTTCAGAATAATTCAGCAAAAACTGGAACTTCCACAGCAAAAAGACAGATTTTATACCATTCTACCTAGTGACCTAGTTTTTGACCTCACATGACACACTTTTCAATCGGATCTAGATATCCACATGAAAAACACTGAGCAATTTTTGCAAGGTTTAAGCCAAAAATGGCACTTCTAGACTAAACAGAGGACTTCAAACATTCCACCTTGTGACCTAGTTATTGACCTTGCATGACCCACTTTTTTCATATGTCATTAAAACAAGAAGTATAAAAATATGTGAAACATTAATGCCCCGGAAATGGCATTTTTTTCTTTATTTATGACCTTAATCGATATTCGACCTTCACCTACATTGATGACCTTGACGTTCTAACTAAAAATATCTTTGAAAAAAATTTACATACCTTGGAATACTTCTGGAGGAAAGGCCAATTTTAAGTTTTCACGTTAAGTTTCCATGTTAAGTTGCATGTTTAGGGTCGACAAGAGTTAAAAGGATGACAATCGGATACATATCTTAAATTTAGCACATCACTTGTTAATATTGCTGCTGAACTTATTTCAGTATGGGGTTACTGGATGGGCCTGCAGTATGATACAGCCGACTTAAAGTGGAAAAGGAGTGACGATTACACAGAGGCGACTTTCACTGACTGGCAACCAGGCGAACCCAACGAAACTCCATATGCAAGGTGTGCTGGATCGACGGAAGGCTTCAACGACAAATGGCATGATGCCCATTGCTCTATTTTAACACCCTTTGTGTGTGAAAAAATAGTAATCTCTATATAAATGAGTATCATACCCCTTTACCTAACGACAAAATTTTGGACTGTTCCAAATTCAAGGGTGATGCAGACGACGATTTAGTGTGAATGAAATAGTATATTTTTGAGCCCTTTTGTATGGAAAATATTGTGGAAAATGAAAAAATTGCTTGTCACAAGCAATTTGTTCATTTACCACAACGTTTTCCATATCCATTTTCTTGTAAGGAGTCAAAAAGAGTCATTGAGTGTGTACGGGTTAAAGTGATACGTCCATTGAAGAAATACATCCACTGAAATATCTTATCAGAGACTATAAAAGAAGTTTTTTTTAACCTTAATTCAACCAAAGAAACTAGTAAAGAAAGCTAGATTGCATTTTGTTTTATTACATTGTATTATTATATACCGAACTTTTGGTCCTGTGAAATTAAGTAGACGTGCATCTAGTAGTTTCTGAGATTTTCATAGAAAGTGTTTATAGACAGACGATTGCATTGACGGGTGCACCACGGACGGGACACACCGCCGTACGGCCAGGGGCTAATAGTTTGGAGCCTTTGTGCCATTTGAGTCACCATGCATACATACCAGATTGTAATATGTCGCTGCTTTTCAACTAAAACATCGTAACTGCAGCTTAAAACAAGCTGCGGTTACGAGTTTTTTTGTTGAAAAGCGACGATGTACTGTCTGGTCAGGATTGCATCTACCTTTTTTGGTAAATACTTACACGTAATTTATAAGAGAAAAACATATATAAAATGCGCTTATGCACATGCTGGCATGGATTCCTGTTGGACTCAAGCGGCAAGGCTACCATAGGAGCCCCTTTTCATTTACCACAACATTGATAATTATATCTTATGTGACATTAACCCATTACCAGACAACAAAATTTTGGGGTAGTCCAAATTCAAAGATGCTGCAGACGACAAATTGTATTGAATGGAGTTTACTTTTTTTATTTATTTATTTATTTATTATTATTTTTTTTTTTTTTTGGGGGGGGGGGTCTTTCTTGGTAGAAACATTGTCGGAAATGAAGAAATTGCTTGTCACAAGCAATTTCTTCATTTTCTACGATGTTTTCAAAAGCCATTATCTTGCGGGGAGTCAATATGAGTCACTCTGTGGTAATGGGTTAAGGGAGTGCGGAGTGTGAACATAGGCCTTAGTCTCAAAAGTTGGCGCAGGCCGACTAGGATCGAAACTATCCACTCCAAGATATAATTTCCTGTGTCTTTTTGTTTGTCCCATCTTACTTTGTGTCCACTTTCAAAACGCGACATCTGGTTGACCTCGCTGCTTTTCAACTAAAACCTTGTAACTGCATCTTAAAACAGGCTGCAGTTCCGAGGATTTGGTTGGAACGCGGCTTTTCAACTAAAACCTTGTAACTGCATCTTAAAACAGGCTGCAGTTCCGAGGATTTGGTTGGAACGCGGCTTTTCAACTAAAACCTCGTAACTGCAGCTTAAAACAAGCTATACAGTTACGAGGATTTTGTTGGAAAGCGACAATATATGGGATTTATATGGGATTTATATCCTTCCCAGACACACCTTTTTCGAGACAGATCACATATTTCAGTGGAAATTTCCTTGGTCCGATTGATGGTTTTTCTGTTGAGAGGCATCGAAATGTGGGATAATGCACCAATCCTTTCCTAAACAAGACCTGGTTTTGACATACCTAGTAGATATTGCTTAGAAAATATTGAGAAAAAAAGAAGCAATTGCTGATTATCATAATTATCATTATCAGCAATAGCAGTTTCTCCTTTTGACCCATTTAGGTAACATCACTTGTTATTTTGTTACTCTCGTTTGTACTTTGTAAATATGTTTGATTTGTACAATGGGCCAAAAGCCTTATTTTGCTGTTAAGGGGGAATGCTCCAGTTTTTCGGAACACTCGGTCATTACTGTAGTAAATTAAATGTTTCGTACCGATATGTTTCGCTACCATATTTTCAATAATATAACACATCATTATAATTTACCATTTTCGATGGTAAAAGTGTATTTATTATGCTAAACTGATTTCCTCAAGATAGAAATCGATTATTTAGAGCAAGACAGTCGTAAGTGTGTATGCAGTTACCACTGTTTTGGGTCATTTTATTCATGTGTAGCCAATAAAGATTGCTGTAATTCACTAATAAGTGCGCTGACCTATACATTTTCTTTTTGAATTATTACCAGGACATGTTTCTTAATACAATGAGGAAGTTTTATCAAATTCTATTATGTAGAACTTAAAATATTTCCAAAGATATGCAAATTTTTACATAAAACACTCCAGCTTCGTTTATCTAACCGAACACGTGAGCGTGCTGTTTTATACATTTACGCGTTTATAATAGCACATATTTTGGGTTTTCTGTTCTTATTAAATGCTAGACTTTACTTTAAATCCGTTTTCGGGACTAAACGATGAATATACAGCATTTTATTAGCATTTTAGTGACCTTGGACAGGTGCAAGAAATTGTGCATTTTTAGCTCGACTTTTCGAAGAAAATGAGAGCTTATACTGTCACCCGGGCGTCGGCGTTGGCGTTGGCGTTGCAACAAAGGTTAAAGTTTTTTCAAACATCAATAACTTCCATACTATCAAAGGGATTCAACCCAAACTTGGAATACTTATTCACCATCACACCCTCTACCTTACTACTAGGGCCCATGACCCTGGCTTCACTATATTTGGAGTTATGCCCCCTTTATACTTAGCTACTTAGAAAGTCCAGCACTTAGAAAGTCGAGCGCGCTGTCTTCGGACAGCTCTTGTTTCGATGTAGGGGTATGTGATACGAATGCCTATAAAACTCAAACAAGATCGCTGACCATCCATTTTTATTTAATTTTTCAATTGGTAATAACGTGTAATTTCAACATACAAAACATAAATAAATTCTATTATTGGGAAAAAATTTAAGAAACTGGAGCATTCCCCCTTAAACAAAGAATTGAAATTGATTTTTCATGCGTTAACCTACACAAACTATTCCTTAAACAAAAGGGTCCACCTGGCATAGCTTTGAGACATACAAAATTTCTGAGCTCTAAGGATTTCTTAGATGAATGAAGATAAATATTTCAAACAATTCTGACAATGATCCAGCCAAATTTTGATCTCCGGTGCAAACAGATGGAATTAATAAGATGCTTTGTTACGGACAAAAACCATGTCTTTAATTTGTTTCAGTCATAATTGTTGTTTTTTTAACATATCGTCGGTGTAAATGCAAAACCTCGTATGTCGATTGGTGCGAGTTTCAAAGTACAAACTTGTGTGCCCTGTGTAGACGATTTTCGCAGGTTTTGAGATATTGTGACTGATCAGTATTATTGACATATTATTAGTGAACAATATGTCCAAATTTCAAGTAAGACATTTCAGTTTGGGAAAAGTTACTACACTTTTTTTCCTCCCCTTTAAAATTTCCCAAAACCGAGATACGAGGTTTTGCATTTACAACGACGATATGAAGATAACAAGAGCTGTCACTGTAAGATGACAATGCCCCCGACACCGCTTTGATTTTAAATTATTGCCAATCTATGTTCAAGGTCAAGGTCATCCAGGGGTCAAGGTCACCAAAGTATGTGCCTACAGAAAGGTAATGTACCAAGGAATGTTGTGGTAAAGTATGAAGCGAATATGTTAAGTAATAAGGAAGTTATGGCCAATGTTAAAGTTTTTGGACGGAATGACGGACAGACGGACAGACAGACGGACAGACAGACAGACAGACAGATGGACAGACGGACGGACGGACAAGTCAAATTTATGATGCCTCCCTATCGGGGGCATAAAACACGAACTTTAAATAACCTGTGTATCAAGATAAATAGTATGAGCAATTATCACAATGATTTTAAAAGCAAATATTGAAGTTCATAGAGCGAAATTAAGATTTGGCCTAGTGATCTAGTAATAGTGCTTGACCTTATGACCTACATTTGACATGGTTTAAATGTCACAAAGAAAGAGATTCTGGTTAATTTTCACAATAACTCAGTGTTATGGATCTTGGAGCAAGATCAACATTGATCCAGTGACCTAGTCTTTGACCTTACATGACCTTTCATTTTACATGACCTAGAAATCACCGAGAAAAATACTCTGGGCAAATTTTCACAATGATCGAGAAAAAAAATGTTAACATAGTTTGTTTTTACCTCACATGACCAACTTTTACATGACCTAGATATCATCAAGATAAACATTATGAACAATCACAAATATTGAGGAAATATCACGGTTTGTTTTTTTAGCAAAAAACAAGATTTGACACAGTGACAGATTGTGGAAATAAAAGAACACTGAAAGAATATTTGTAAAGATATTTCAGTTATAGGAACAGTCTCTCTATTTATAAAAATAATAAATATAAAAATCAATTGTAAAGACACAATTTCTGGAAAAGGGGGTAACCATGAAATACAATCCCAGTCCCAAACCGCACATTTTAGACATGTCTAATTTGAAAGCTGCAGAAAATGACAAAAATAGTGCAAATAACTTTTTTATTTGTATACGTTACAGCACAAATATATTTAAAGAAAAGGAGTAACTGTTTTCGAACAATTGATTACGAGTAAAAACACCTCACTATCAATTAGTCAAAATTCATCTGATGGCCATTTCAAGACAATTGATTTGTCTATTTGTTTTCTATGAACGATATTAATTTAATTACCCAATTCAATTAATGCCAAGTGTTTACCAATTTCACATTTGTACATGTAAGAAATCTAACAAGGGATCATTTTTGGAGATAATGGCAGGCAAAAAATTGAGGTCAATTGACATAAGTAGCAAACTTTTACTTTGAAGGTAAATATCATTTTCTGTGAATGAAATTTTGTATGTACTTTCAATGGACCAAGGATGAAACACTGTAGATTTCCTTAATCATTTATATCAATTTGTTGATTTTCTGTATTTGTTCCTCTGTCAATCACAGATTTTGCTTATTTTTGATTTGCTAACTTTATCTCTACAGCTTTATGTGTATGAATTGTTTATCTTATGAACATGGTCCTATATGATTAAGCTGTATATGTTACCCCACCCACTTTGTCAGCCATCATCTCCGAAAATAAGCCCTCGTCGGATTTTTTCACAAATACAAATTAGTTTAAGAAATTTCATTTTAGGCAATGTTGCAACACATCCTTGGTGAGTTTGGAGAGCGGCCATGTGACTTACAAATTTTGTTTATTCTGCGGCACCAAATGCACATGCTACAATTTTCATCAAATTTTTGAAGCGAAACGTTCCCCTTTTTGTGAAGGTGAACGTCAAATGAAGTATTTTATTCTTCTAAATGTAAATTTATGCCAGAACTTTTCAGGATTTTTTTTTTTTTTTTGTTGAAAATATGGGTATTTTTGTCATAATAAGCCTAAAACAGGGTGGGTGGGGTAAGATAAAGTCAAATATCTTTTTTATTTGCGTGGAAAGGTGTGCTGATTTTTTTGTGTGTAAAAATAGTTCTTAGTATTATTTTCAAAATATCGAAAAACAAAAAATATTCATTGGGTAATGTTTTGGCAAATTGAAAAAAGTTGCAAAATTTTCTCAGAAAAATATGATTTTTCAACTTTTCCCATATTTTTTTCCAGAAAATGGTTTTAAAATATTTCTTTTAATCATTTCATCACATTTGTGCATATGTTAAGTCTCTAAATTGATATAACATTTGAAATTATCCATTCAGAATAACTTGCTATATGACTTAAAATCGTAAGGGTAATTTTGCAAAAATTGTCATCATTAGTCAATGGCAGATAACTCTGACACAAAAACGAATCAGGAAACTTACCCTTATTCCTTTATATTTTGTTCAGGAAATGTTACTTTACAACATATGTACAATTAAAAATAATCATTGGGCGGATAAAAAGTAACCTCCGAGTCTAAACTTACCTTCTGCATTTTTGGACTGGGTTATATATATATTCTGATTATTTTGGTAACTACAGTACTCCGAGTCTTCGGCATAGAGATATGTGCTCTTTCTTGCTAATACGAAACTCTGTACCTTATTTTTTCATTTTGAAAGAGCATCCTATTGAATTTAGCTAGATATTTTTGGTATTTGAAATAAGTATCCTTGATATTTGGATTACGATTTCAGGCTAATCTACATCTTAATCATTTGGCTTATATTTACTGTATTTTGGAGAACCACATTTTGGGGAAATTTAAATATTACAATCTTAGGTATTTACATAACTGTATTTTCATTTGTTCTTTTTCAGAATTTTATATATCTTTTGTACGTGTTGTAGCTGTATATAGTTTCATGTAGTTGTAGTTCTTTGAAGACTCATTACTTCTCAGTCTCGATTAAATTTGTGTTGTCTTAGAACGCCTTTGTTTGTTCTTCTCTTTTGATAAGGCTCTGGCTTACTCTGATGTAAATTTGCGACTTTTTTGCGTGGATGGTGTCGTCCTGACATGTCATCTGTTTCGCTCAATCCATATAGCCTACACGAACCATATAATTGTGACCTTTTGTGGAGTTCGAGAAAAGGGTTAAGCACATCCATGTAGGCCCCCATTTACCCAAAAAACGATGTCTAAAAGTGGGATTGGTCTCATTTTACGACAAAGGGGATTTTTAAGTTATACATGACTATCAACATTTTCCTTTAGGCCATAGTTCATCCAGAAAATATGAGTTTATAGTATAGGAAATAATGTATGACAAAAAGGAGAAATTCTGTATTCAGTTCTTCATTTTCCAACAATATCTTAAGAGCGGTTTAATGAAATAACATAGAGAAGGCTTGTTGTGAAAACATTGAGGCAAAAGAATACAAGAGGACCATGATGGTCCTATATCGCTCACCTGAACCAAAATGATATGAGCAACACTTTTGTTCAATTCAATTAATATTTATGACTTTAAGACTGAGAACGAACTTACGGTCAATAGCGTTGTGAAAATCCAACTTATACGAGATCTTATGGTGCCCAACTGTGTCCAAGTTTTGTCTTGATTGATAAATAATTGTAGATTCTAGAGTATAAACAATATCGAAAGCAGCCGAAAAAGCAGTTTTTTTCAAATTCAAGGGCACATAACTCTCGACTTCCTCATCAGATCATACTGAAAATCGAACTCATCTGAGATCTTATGGTCCAAAACATTGTGTCCAAGTTTTGTCTTTATTAATTACTAATTGTAGAGTCTAGAGTGTAAAACAGGTCGAAAACAGCCGAAAATGGCAATTTTATCAAATTCAAGGGCATATAACTCTCCACTTTGTGATCAGATCAGACTGAAAATCAAACTCATCCGAGATCTTATGATTCCCAACATTGGGTCAAAGTTTTGTCTTGATTGATTAATAATTGTAGATTCTAGAGTGCAAACAAGGTCAAAAACAGCCGAAAATGGCAATTTTATCAAATTCAAGGACACATAACTCTAGTCTTTCTGGTAAGATCAGACTGAAAATCAAACCAATTTAAGATATTATGGTCTCCAACATTGTGTCCAAAATTTGTCTTGATTAGTCAATAATTGTAGATTCTAGAGTGTAAACAAGGTCGAAAACAGTCAAAAACGGCAACTTTGTCAAGTTCAAGGGCACATAACTCTCGACTTTCTGCTTAGATCAGACTGAAAATCAAACTCATCCAAGATCTTATGATCCGAAACATTGTGTCCAAGTTTTGTCTTGATTGATTAATAATTGTAGATTCCAGAGTGTTAACAAGGTCGAAAACTGCCAAAATTGGAAATTTTGTCAAATTCAAGGGCACATAACTCTCGTCTTTCTAGTCAGATCAGACTGAAAATTGAACTCGTCCGAGATCTTATGGTCTCCAACATTATGTCCAAGTTTTGTCTTGATTGATCAATAATTGTAGATGCTAGAGTGTTAACAAGGTCAAAACTAGCTATTTTTTATGTTCAAGGGCAAATAACTCCAGACTTCCAATTCCGATCAGGCCCATAATCGAACTCATCCGAGAACTTATGACCATACTTGCTTTGACCAAGTTTGATTAAGATTGGCCAACTTTTGTGGATGCTAGAGTGTTAACACCAAATTGTTGACAGACGGACGGACAGACGGACGACGGACATTGAGTGACCACAATAGCTCACCTTGAGCACTTCGTGCTCAGGTGAGCTAAAAATGCTGATAATCAGCATTGTCTCCCTGATAGTCAGCATTGTCTCATTTTGCCGCAATATTTTCTACGCTTAACCCATTACAAGAGGACCATGATGGTCCTATATCGCTCACCTGAACCAAAATGATATGAGCAACATTTTTGTTCAATTCAATAAATATTTATGACTTTGAGACTGAAAACGAACTTATGGTCAATGACGTGAAAATCGAACTCATCAAAGATCTTATGGTGCTCAACATTGTGTCCAAGATTTGTCTTGTTTGATAAATAATTGTAGATTCTGGAGTATAAACAAGATCGAAAACAGCCAAAAACAGCAATTTTGTCAAATTCAAGTGCACATAACTCAACTTTTTTATCAGATCAGACTGAAAATCAAACTCATCCCAGAACTTATGATCCCCAACATTGTGTCTAAGTTTTGTCTTGATTGATCAATAATTGTTGTAGATTCTAGAGTATAAACATGGTCGAAAACAGCAATTTTATCAAATTCAAGGGCACATAACTCTCGACTTTGTGGTAAGACCAGGCTGAAATTCAAACTCGACCGAGATCTTATGATACCCAACATTGTCAATTTGTGTCCAAGATTTGTCTTGATTGGTCAATAATTGTAGATTCTAGAGTGTAAGCAAGTTCGAAAACAGCCGAAAACAGCAATTTTGTCTAATTCAAGGGCACATAACTCTCGACTTTTTAATCAGATGGGACTGAAAATCTAACTCATCCAAGATCTTATGGTTTTAAACATTGTGTCCAAGTTTTGTCTTAATTGATAAATAATTGTAGATTCTAGAGTGTAAACAATGTCAAAAACAGCCGAAAATGGAAATTTTATTAAATTCAAGGGCACAAAACTCTCATCTTTCTGGTCAGATCTGACTGAAAATCAAGCTCATTTGAGTTCTTATGGTCTCAAATATTGTGTCCAAGATTTGTCTTGATTGGTCAAAAGTTGTAGATTCTAGAGTGTAAATAAGGTCGAAAACAGTCAAAAACGGCAATTTTGTCAAATTCAAGGGCTCATAACTCTCGACTTTCTAATCAGATAAGACTGAAAATCAAACTCATCCGAGATCTCATGGTCTCAAACATTGTGTCCAAGTTTTGTCTTAATTGATAAATAATTGTAGATTCTAGAGTGTAAACAATGTCAAAAACAGCCGAAAATGGAAATTTTATTAAATTCAAGGGCACATAACTCTCATCTTTCTGGTCAGATCTAACTGAAAATCAAACTCATTTGAGATCTTATGGTCTCCAATATTGTGTCCAAGATTTGTCTTGATTGGTCAAAAATTGTAGATTCTAGAGCGTATATAAGGTCGAAAACAGTCAAAAACGGCAATTTTGTCAAATTCAAGGGCACATAACTCTCGACTTTCTAATCAATTAAGACTGAAAATCAAACTCATCCGAGATCTCATGGTCCCCAACATTGCGTCCAAGTTTTGTCTTGATTGATGAATAATTGTAGATTCTAGAGAGTAAACAAGGTCAAAAACAGCTGAAAATGGCAATTTTGTCAAATTCAAGGGCACATAACTCTCGTCTTTCTGGTCAGATTAGACTGAAAATAGAACTCATCAGAGATCTTATTATCTGCAACATTATGTGCAAGATTTGTCTTGATTGATTAATAAATGTAGATGCTAGAGTGTAAACAATGTCAAAACTAGGTATTTTTCGCGTTCAAGGGCAGATAACTCCTGACTTTCTGGTTTGATCTGACTCATAATCGAACTCATCCGAGATCTTATGGCTATACATGTTTTGACCAAGTTTGGTTAAGATTGGCTTATATTTGTAGATGCTAGAGTGTAAACACGAAATTGTGGACGGACGGACAGACGGACGGACAGACGGACGACGGACAAAAAGTGATCACAATAGCTCACCTTGAACACTTTGTGCTCAGGTGAGCTAACAACTCAGCCAGCATCAAGGGTGAATGGTTTTGAACAAACAGATGTTGATAAGAATTATTGGTTTTTTACCCTTTCTGCACCTGATCTTAAAACAACTGTTAAAAAGATGCATAAATTTTGATTATGTTACACATTTTTGATATATGTAAAGTTTTTAGAGAATTTAAATAACTTTTCAATGATATAACTTTGGAGCAGATGAAATAAGTCCTTTTTATATAAAATGACTTTGCAGAACAGTACCCTTTCATGTTTGGTGTTGAATTTTATTTTTCTTCAAACAGAAATAAATCAACTATTTTATATATTTTTTAAGATTTTTTTTTTTTTTTTGTTATTATAAGGAAATACAATATTAAGGAAATGAATGATGTAAAAATTATTTTGATTATGTGTATTTCCACAGTAATTTTCAAGCAATTTTGAAAAAGTTATCAGACCCCAGTCATGTTTAACTGCAAATTACTCTTTTTTTAAAAGAACAAAGTGCATATTTTCTTTAATGGTCTTAAGTTGCAAGTTAGGGGTAGAAGAATGGCTCATCAATGTCATACAGGCCATGTACAGTAATGCGAGAAGTCGAGCAAGAGTTGGTGCTACATATAGCGACGAGTTTGAAGTCAAGGTGGGTGTCCATCAAGGGTCTGTCCTGAGTCCACTCTTATTCATTATAGTCCTAGAAGCCCTCTCACAACACTTCCGTACCAGTTGTCCATGGGAGGTGCTTTATGCAGACGACCTCGCAATAGTTGACACTTCCCTGGAATCCTTAATAGACAGACTTACAGAATGGAAGAAGGGTATGGAGGAAAAAGGTCTAAGGGTTAACATGAGTAAGACGAAGGTGATGATATCTAGCCCAGCTGAACTGCCTATATCAAAGTCAGGAAAGTACCCATGTGCCATATGCTTGAGTGGCACAGGTCAAAACAGTATACTCTGCTCTTGCTGCTCCCAATGGGTCCACAAGAAATGTAGTGGAATTAAAGGTACGCTAAAACCAGACCCGAACTACAAATGCCAACGATGTACTGGTTATGTAACACCAAATGTCGGCAGAACGGTAACAGAAGTATCCATTGGCCAGGACAATCTAGAAGTTGTACAGAGCTTTTGTTACTTGGGTGACACCCTGTCAGCTGGAGGTGGCTGCGAACTGGCTGCTGCAACAAGGTGCAGGTCAGCATGGAAAAAGTACAGGGAACTCCTTCCAATTCTCACAAGCAGGAATCTCCCAATCAGAACCAGAGGCAGACTGTACTCCAGCTACATTCGTCCCGTGATGCTATACGGGTCAGAGACATGGGCTATAACATCGGGTACCCAAAAGAAACTGATGCGAAATGACAAGGCCATGATCAGGTGGATCTGCGGCATCAAGCCTGAAGACAAGGTGTCTCTCGAAAGCCTACTCTCACAAATGGGTATCCAGGACCTTTCCAAAATCCTGCGGGCAAACAGACTAAGATGGCTAGGTCACGTAGAAAGAAACACTGGCTGTCTGACCAATGTGAGATCCCAAAACATCCAGGCAAATAGAACTCGTGGCAGACCCAAGCTAACATGGGAAGAAGTTGTCCGGCGAGACCGCGAGATTGCTGGACTAACAAACGTAAACCCCCTAGACCGACAGACGTGGAGAGGACGACTCAGTTCGAGACTGGGCAGCCAGGCCCTACCCTCACCAGAGGACTAATCGAAGGCCTGGATAATATAAACAGGATGATGATGATGATGATGAAAAGTTAATAAATCAAACCTAATAATCATATAAAAGAAAAGCTTCAATTTAAAAGGATTGCCATACTTTTTTAAGGTTGAAAATGAAAGGAGTTAAAAAGAGTTACTGTTTGTTCAAGACAGAGGAGTTAAAAAGAGCTACTGTGTGGTAATGGGTTAAAGGACTACAGGTACACATATCCAATCTTTTCAACATCCATTTTATTGTCTGCAGAAGCGTTGAATTGGAGCACTCTTAATATTTGCAGTTTCAGAAAGGGTTCAGTCATCATTACTTACACGAGATGTTTGTAAACATACACATGTATGCCCCCTAAAGGCCCTACTTTTAATAATTGAAACAGTCCAATGGTAGTATTCGGTTTGAGGGAACCAATACATTTTCCCGGCATCTGTCAAAATTTTGTCCACTGAACGTCCGCACTATAAACAAGGATCAAGGTGAGCTCTGATTGGTCAATAATGTAATAATTTAGAATTATTTTTTTTATTTATAAAATTTGATATTTTGTCAAACAATTGCAGTATTTTTTTCAAGAATTTAGTACATTTTGGCAGTCCAAGAGCTATTTTTAGATGTAGGTGCATATTGTGAAAAGACCAGTCCAAATGACTTTTGGACGAGGGTCATGTCATGTCAAAAAGGGGCCAAAAAGTCAGTGATACAAGGGTTCAACCCATATTAAAATTGATTGTTTTGGGTGTGTGAAGGATTGTTCTTGAATTTGAGGTATGACTCTACATTGTTGCATACTCATGGGCTGAGCTACATGCCAAAACGTTATAATGGTCGTCTATGGGAAAACAATTAGTTCCCTCTAACCTAAATTGTATAGTATGAAAATCAACAAAGGGCATTAACTCTAAAAATATGATTGGCAGTTCTTGTGCTCTGCACTTCTCTATAAGACATGTCCGATTTTTGCGGATGTTGAGAGCGGACACCCGATTTCGGTTCGCTGGGGGTCATCTCAAACAATTTCAAATTTCGCGGCATCAGTAAATGAGAGAAGTCTGTTCAGACGAACATCGATCAATGCAGTCCAAGCACATATAACTTAAAAAGAAAAGTCACACTACAGTAAGGGCGTAACAAGTCTATTTACTCGTTTTCACAATTTCAAAACAGTTTTTGGTTTTTGTAACTCTAATGAAACAGGTCTAGAAGCATTGATGCGAAACAAGGAAATTCTAACAACCGACATTTTTCTTTTTTCATTTTCAGTGCAACACAAATAAATTATAATTTCAATCAACGTCCATGTTATCGTCCGTGCTAGTTGTGAAACATGTGTCATTTTGAGAAAGTTTTAAGAGTTAAAATAGCCATAGGGAATAACTTCGGTCTTGGATTTTTTTTCAAAAGAAGAAAGCCAAACATTCCTGTCTCGCTATGACAATTATGCAAGAGCCATTCGAATATGATTATAAAACCTAACGCATATTCTGTCATATCGTCTGTGTAAATGCAAAACCTCGTATGTCATTTTTTGCAATTTTCAAAGAAATCCCATTATATGCCATTGTTTGCAATTTTCAAAGAAATCCCATTATATGCCATTGTTTGCAATTTTCAAAGAAGTCCCCTGGTATGTATGGGGATATTCTTATTTAGCAGTATTAATGACACATTGTATGTGAACAGTATTTCCGAATTTCAAGTAGGCCTCAAACCTTTAAGATTCGGAAAAGTTAATAATGTTGTTTCTTCCCCTTTCAAACATTCCAAAAATGACATACGAGTTTTTGCATTAACATCGACTATATAAGATCTCGTACCCTTAACACTAGTTCGGAATTTAATTTCTTTTTAAATAGTAACGGTTTGTAAGAAATGAAAGTTAGAAAAAATAGTAACAACCCGAAAAAAATATGTGAATTAAATGTACAGTTCTTGACATTGACACTTTTAACACAGTGATTCATAACTGTATTTTTTGAATATGCAAGCAATTTTAGTCTACGGGCTATCAGCTTGGCAAAAGATTTAAGACGCATAGAAATTTCGACAACTCACTCTCTCGGCTTTTTAGGTCGGGCTTAAAACAGTATGAAATTCCTATTGCACATGTAACATTTTTGCATGACTTATTCTGGTCATGATATTACAAAGCATATTTCCTACTTAATTTGAACGATTTCCACGTGTACAATTTAGGCTTAGCCTACTAAACTTTAGAAAGGCCAGTGATATTTTATCGCGTGTTTCTGTACATGCATTACGGTATAATGCGCCAAATATCAAATCAGGATAACTAACTGTATTTTTTATCGATAACGTCCGTTGGTTGAGCGTCTTTAGAAATAAGGGAATCATGATATGCGGAATTCTCTGGCTAATGGCTTTGGTCTATAAAAATTTGATAGATACGTATGTATTATTACCCGTATTTTCGAATTGGCTACCGCCGTGCATCAGGTAAGAAGACACAACAAACCCTTATTCTGCAAATAAATCGTATGAGTTTGAGAGTACACAATTTAACTGCCATAAAAACCGTTGCATGAGGGTCATAACCATCTAAAAACATAAAAAAGAAATCTTGTGATGTTATCCTGTAATGCCGAATGAATTATGTGGAAATGAGCCCAAATCACCGAAAAAATAATTATCTCTCAGCCATGTTCGAATAAATATCAAGCAGGCTAGTTTAAAAAATAGCATCTTTTTGTTTGACGTATGAAGACACTTCACAACGGCATTTCTTCAAGGTTGTAGTACCAAAACGAGTTCCGGTTAAAGATTTGATATCCTACATTTCTCACACAGTTTCTGTATGTAGAGAATCGTAAAATTCCCTACACACAGTCCTGCTCAAAGGCAGACGCGCCACTGCTGCACTTTATTGATGTTAATAAATAAGCTCAATTTTTGTGGGATAGCATGTCAGGTTGCGACATTTGTTAAAACTTCAAATAGACTAGTCTGATATTAAAAAATGAGTGGGTAGTTGCGTTTGCTTGAATATGTTCCGATGATTTTGGTGCTCATAACCCCCTTTTCTTGGTACGGAATTAAAGGCTTAGACACGTTCTTTAACACTATTTTAGTCATGTGGTCCGAGAAAACGTTTGCGATGAGTTGTGAACACCTACAGTTCATCGCTTTTACTCTTTAGTTAACTAGTCAATTTAACAGTGGTGTGACACCTTATGCTCAGGCATTTTGAGAAGACCCCCTTTGAAAGTCCGCTCTCTGTAGTCCGTCTCCAAATCGGCAAAAATCGGACATGTCTATAATGACGTTCAAGATTCTACCTTACATGTATGCTTTTTGAGTTATGTTCTGGACAAAAGTTAAGTTTAGAAACAACAAAGGGCAATAACTTCAGAATTGCAACCACCAGAGAAACGGTTCTTGTGCACCTCTCCATAATGAAATCTATACACCTATGAAATTTCATGATTCTACCTTTAATTTCATGATTCAACAAAGGGCAATAACTCCAAAAATATTATCTGCAGTGTAATGGTTCTTGTTCACAGCACCTCTCCATAATGACATCTATTCCCCTATGAAGTTTAATGATTCTACCCTACATACTTTTTTAATTATGCTCCAGACAACAAGAGGCCCAGAGGGCCTTATCGGTCACCTGAGTCGAAAGAGCAGATGACAAGGAGATTTTTAAGATGTACCAAATGTACAAATCTGAAGCCTCTTCCTATGGGGATGCTTGCAGCCAAGTTTGGTTTAAACCCGTCCAATGATTTTTATGTAACAGTCGAAAATGTACAAAAGTTAACGCTTTTTTGGGCCCTTTTTTGTGCCTTATGGGGCAACAAGACAAGAAAACACAATGACTAGTACAAATTTGAAGCCCCATCCTATTGGGATGCTTCCTGCCAAGTTTGGTTGAAATCCGTCCAATGGTTTTCAAGTAATAGTTGAAAATGTAAAAAATTAACACATGATGCACTCATCACCACCCACCCAGACCCTCGCCCCTAGCTCGGCCATTTTTTAACAGATTTTTTTTCTTTGTACAAACTTTGTATTCCTTGCCCCAAAGACTCTAAATACCAAATAAGAACCCAATCACACAGCTGGTTCATGACAAGAAGATGTTTTAAGATGTACCAAATTTTCCCATTTTTGGCCCCTTTTTCTAATTGGTAAGTGTATATTATCTATTATCATTTGAAAAATATAGAATTACATTGTACCAGTGAAAGCGTAAACCGTGGTAAATCATTGTTTAATACAATTTACAAATGACAGCCTATGAAGAATTCAAAAGGTTGAACAAAGGAATGCAAATGATGGCATTAGACATAATAGAACTACGAAGTAATTCTTTATGTATCATAATGGCTTAGCCTTTTGAAATTTAAATAACAACTGAACTTACATGTAAAATAGCTTTCATGTGGTAATCGAATTAGAAATGCAACGTTGCCAGTCTCCTATACATAGCTACACATAAGAAGGGGTGAATGCATTTTACATTTGTTATTCTTAAATCCAAACCCTATATTGTGAGTACTCAATCGAATCGTCTCTATGAGACGATACCAATGAGTACCCGCAACATACGGTTTTGATGAAAAATTTAAAAAATATGCATTTTGAAAAATAATCACCCCCTCTTATCTATAACTCTTGTTATGCTTCTCTTGGAAAGACCTCGCGTAGCCACCGCACTACAGAAAAGGCCCTTGAACATTGCGACTGAAGAAGAAAATGCCAGTTACGGACATTTTCTACCAATGTCTTAAAAGTTTCTGCACTATATCGATCACAAATTCTGCCCTTATCAACATTCATTTTGTGTCTTGCGCACATCATCTCCCAAATTGGAATCGATAGGTATTTTTCGTCAAGGAAAAGGTTGACAATTATTATTATGATGCGCATGTCATTTCTTCACTTCTACGCAACCGTTTCTAAGTAAACGGTTGTTCTCTGGTCATACTATTATTCAGTGGAGACTGGCTGGCTGTTTCATACTGAATGTTCCAAGTCTGATGACAGATCTAGTAACAATATTTTAAAAAGAACAACGTTGGATTCCGTTTTTATAATTATATTTAACATGGAGGACATTTTACTATGGTTGTGTTGTTTTCTATGTATTGTTGCTGAAATGAATTGTCGAAATATAAGTTCAGTTTTCAGTCATGTGGCAACATATAACGGTTGGAAATGCACGAATGTGTTATTTGAACAAAACGTAGCGGCGGAGATGTCGTGTACCTCGATATGTCTTGGCCGTACAGATTGTGTGGGCGTGTTCTACTCCCGATCTACAACCTTGTGTACAGGATGTCGAGCATTTAACAACAATGGCATAATAGGAACAACTGCAGATTCCAAATATTTCCACAGTATGTTTTTTAATTTATATAGCTTGTATACATCATTTTTATTGAACAATTTGGTGTGCAGTAGTCACTGGATGTATAAATTGCACATGGACATGGAGTAACGAACAGTTCGGTAACTGTTCATTATTACATTTTGGCCGACTTCGATTGGCAATAGTTCGAGCTATAGATAGTTTGACTGTTCCGTCTTACTATTAAATTCTGGTCTTGGTCAGCCAATCAAATCTTTGTCTCCAATGTAATTTGTCGTTATTTTCCTTGTGTCTATTACAACATTAGTAAAATAGGCTCGTATATACTGTAAATAATAATTTTGACAGAAAATTACGTCAAGTAAAAGAAATGTGCGTTTATTCTCATCAAGATGTCCATTTCCGGTGACTGATCATGTGTTCTACGTATAACTGTTGTTGTTGCAAGTAACGTTTGACACAGAAACACAGTTCGGAAAAAATAGTCGTAAACTAGTCATTTTCGAATACGGGAAACTCAAAACGAGCCATCGAACGTTTTGACGTCTTGCATTGCACGATTAGTCATCTTGGTCGACGAGTTAGAGTTACAGGGACATTTGCCAATCGGCCAGTCAGAGAGACGTGTTACGTCTGTTAAACAATTAGATTTCTCACGTTAATGTAATACAAGTTTCAGATTTGTGACGTTGGGATCGACATTAATGCCCTTAATGTGGTCGCCAAATAAGACGTTTTCTGTTACCGTTGTTGTCGCAATTAAAGTTTGAACCACGCGCTAGCGCTCTGGCTAAATGAGCTATTTTTCTAAACTGTATAATTTGTTTACCATCATTTTTCAACAATAAATGATCCAATTTAGGTTAAAGGCATTCCAGACAAGAGGGCCGTTGGCCCTAGGTCGCTCACCTGAGATAGGGTTTTATAACAGATCAGATTTCTTACAGGTAATGCAATAAAGGGTCAAAGATCATATGAACGCCGCTATGCGATTTCAAACCATAGAAAACCCAGAAAACTACCTCAGTGCAATATCATATGTAACTCAAATATGAAGTTTCATCCAATTCGGCTATGTGGTTATGGAGAAATTGCTTTGGACAGATGGAATTACAATAAAACATACAGACTGACAAACAAACAGAAATTTACAAATTGACCTAGATCTATGACCTTGAACCTACCTAAATATATATTTCAAATAGAACATCTACTCATGATAAAGAACACATTAACCCATACATTTTTTTTAAATTCATGCATAAATGTAGATGTTATACCCCTGATAAGCAGATTTTTACAAGAAGTCCCCTTTTTCTGTGACAAGGTTTCATATTGAAAAGCAAAGAAAAGTACCTCTTAGCAATGTCATAAGTAATGCAAATATTAAGTTTTGTCAAATTTGGCTCTGCGGTTATTGAGAAATTGCTTCTGATAGATTTCCTATAATTTCTCTTTTTCTGTTGCCATGGCAACCAGAGTTTTTTTTTTATATAAATTTCAATTCTGTTAGCAAATTTTTAAATGTGACCTCCTAAGGAATATTTCTGCCTAGTTTGGTGGAAATTAGCCTGTTAGTTTAGGAGGAGATATCATTCAACGATGTCATTGAGATTTGGTGGAAAATCTCCTTTTCTGTTGCCATGGCTACCAGAGCTTTTCAAGCATTTCAATTCTTTTAGCAATTTTTAAAAAGGAACCTCCTAAGAAATATTTCTGCCAAGTTTGGTTGAAATTGGCCTGGTAGTTTAGGAGGAGATGTACGTGTTCAAAGAAATTATTGAGAATTAGTCAAATATCTCCTTTTCTGGTGCCATGGCAACCAGAGTTTTTGTATGGATTTCAATTCTTTTAGCAATTCTTAAAGAAGACCTCCTAAGGAATATGTTTGCCATGTTCGGTTGAAATTGGCCTGGTAGTTTAGGAGGAGATGTTATTCAAAGATAGTATTGAGATTCAGTCAAATTTCTCCTTTTCTGTTGCCATGGCAACCAGGGTTTGAAATAGATTTCAATTCTTTTAGCAATTCTGAAGGGGGGTCACCTAAGGAACATTCCTGCCAAGTTTGGTTGAAATTGGCCTGTTAGTTTAGGAGGAGATATCATTCAACGACGGACGACGCACGTAGGCACGGACGCCGGACAAAAGGTGATCACAATAGCTCACTTGAGCACCTTGTGCTCAGGTGAGCTAATAAAAAGTAGACAATAACGTGTTCTTGTTGGTTTCTACCTGCAATACAGAACTGGTGTTTCCAGATCTAGTGGGTTAAGTTATATACAAAAGGCACACTAAATTCCTATGCATCACGAGTACAAAACTTAAATTTTGCAGACTGTCATGAGGCAGCGAAATCGGGAAATTTCGGCGGATCCTACTACACGGTATTTACAAGAGATACCCCGTTTGAAGAGGCCAAGGTATGCCAAAATTTGTCTCTTACTATAAAACTATTATCTTCGCTGAACCCACAAGTCCACGTTTGGGGATTTGGTCAGAATTTCTTCGTATCGCGATAAGTCGTAAATCGCTTGTAGGCCTATAGTCTGTAAATATTGACCTGAACCCGACGAATATGCATTGAGTAATTGTGACACGGAATAATCAATACTGGCCAGCAGTCCTCACTGTCGAGCAGCGTCGAAAGTTAGTCTGGCTTACCTGCCCCTAATACTGCGTTATTGGGTCAGGTAGACACCAGTAATGGCGACGTCCATTGCGCTAATATTTTAACAAAGGTAAAGAACAAAGTTCTTTAATCTTGTGAGCAGAGAAGGGTCATTAGAAGAGTAGATAGGTTTCGGTATATTTCTAACTCTAGCAATAAAAGTTTTACATGACCTCAACGCTAACCCGAGATAAAACGGTTTTAAATTATGTACATGAAAACTATATTAAGGCAATTTTCCAGCAAATTTCTGACGTTTTCCACCTTCTCTGATTAGAATCGAATTCAAAATGGTCACTTAAAGCGGGAGGGTAACAGATGGTCTAATTGCAAAAAATGAAATTTTTTGAAAAAATAAGCAAAACTTTTGTGTTGATCACCTCAGAATGGTTTATAATATGCGATTCAGACAGAGATTGAGCCGAAATTATAAGAGAGATAGCCGAATTTAGGGAGAATCCAAACCCAAATTTAACTCCGTCACAGATGCAGTTGAATTTATTTTTTAACTGTCACGCATGCGTATACAGCGCGGACCATGATTCAAACGAGATTCATACTTGAATTTCAATATGACGTCATCATGAATGTTGTGACGTCATTTAAGAAAGTCGCATGTCCTACTGTTTTGACCTACTTTCGACATCGCTTCATGAATTTGGTATCACATTGCGAAAAAAATGAGTTGTTGCTTCAATAGTTTGTCGTAACCATTTAATCAGGTCATATAAAGCTTTTTAGCTTTTAGCTTATAAAGTTTACATTTTGTTTGTATTTGACAATTTTTGGGTCCAAATCTGGGAAATAGTAGCTTTAATATGTACAGAATTATTGACGATTATCTGAAATTGTTGTGCACTGGCGTAGTTAGCCTAGCTAGACCTTATTAACTATTATGGTACATTTGATCTGATTACTTTTCTGTACATAATCACATCCAGCAATATTCTTTTCAGAGTTGCTGTAACGTTCGCCTTAACAGTTCTCTGGTTCACGTTGACAACGCCAATGAAGCGGAATTTGTCAATGACCTAGCTGGTGAAGCGGAGGGTAAGCCATATCTAAGGTTCTCCAACCATCATTAGATAGCATAAAACAGTTCGTGCAACTTCGGTGTTAATCCGAGGTAACAGAAAATGTTGATGATGTAGGCCTACTCTCGCCCATTTCTAGGCGTCATCCTTGGCAACGGAAATTGTCGATTATGTATCGTAGTCCATTTCCGGGTGTCCTTCGTGGCAACGAAAAATTGACGAGGGAACCCTCGTCAATTTCTGTTGCCACGGATGACACCTGAAGTTGTACGAAGTGTTTGGTGGCTAATGATGGATAGAATACATTGAAAGTTAATGTGAGATCTATGAGTAGCCTATACATGTATGCCTTGTACATATGTATACGCCCCACCCACGTGCCCCTTTCTCATACGGACATGCGACTGCATTCTACGTAGCAACTATTTGAGAACAGCATGCATCCTGATCGGACTGTGCGTTTGCAGCGCTCTAATCTGGGTCCATCACAAATACCGGGTATCATAAAGGACCTTTATTCTGATCCTCGCTCATAAACACGTGTACAGGTATGATATGAAATAACACAATTACAGAAAATATTCAATAAACCTTTTCACACGTGATCTGGTGATTTGGTTTGCTATACAGAGAAAGTGTAGCAATATCAGGGCTGTTGGGTGGTCTTTTAAACGGCAGCAGATAAAACAAGAGCTTCACAAAGTGGTGCATAAATACGTCCGAGAGGGGCTTGTCAGTAAAATTGGCCTTTTTTTTCAATTCAAGGACAGATAATTCAAGAATGAAAAGAGTTACCTGAATTTAAATAGCGGCATGAACAAGTAGACACAATGGATATTCACTGTGGCAACTCTGATTGAACTCCAATTGAAACAGTAGGAGTTGGGCACACAAGAAAATGGGCGTTTTTTCCCATTCAAGGGCAGATAATTCAAGAACGAAAAGAGTTATCTGAATTCCATGAGTGGTGTGTACAACAAAACACTATGGAGATTCATTGTGGTAAGTTTAATGAAATTCTGGTCGAAACTGTAGGAGTTGCACATAAGTTTCCATGTTAAGTTGCATGTTAAAAATTGACAAGAATTAAACGGTGACAATTGGATACATCATACTATAATTTGAGCAACGTTTGTCCGTTTGTCCGTTTGTTCCCCTACTCCTCCCAGGTCCTTGGGCCGATCTTCACCAAACTTGGAGGGAAGGTGGAGGGCGGCCCCGGGTATTAGCTTGAGGGGTTCATTTTATGAAAGGTCAAGGTCATCGAGGTCAAAGGTCAAATTTATGATTTTACGGGTTACGGGTATCGTTTTTACGGGTTACGGGACGGGATTGCTTACGGGTTACGGGACGGGATTAGGTGGAGGGCAGCCCCGGAAAGGTCAAGGTCATCGAGGGGTCAAGGTCATCGAGGTCAAAGGTCAAATTTCGAGACGGGTAAAATTGCTAGTATCTTTAATTTAGCACACCACTTGTTAATATTATTGCTGCTGAACTTATTTCAGTCTGGTGTTACTGGATGGGCCTGAAGTATGATACAGTCGACTTAAAGTGGAAACGGGTTGACGATAACACAGAGGTGACTTTCACTGACTGGCAACCCGGCGAACCTAACGAAATTCCATATGGGAGATGTGCGGTGTCTTTGGGAGTCTACAACGACAAATGGGCAGATGCCCATTGCTCTAGTTTATCACCCTTTGTGTGTGAAAAAAGGGTAAATTTTATATAATTACCAAACGACAAAATTTTGGACTGCTCCAAATTCAAGGGTGATGCAGACGACAATTTCGTGTGAATGAATTAGTACATTTCTGGGTCCTTTTGTATGGAAAATATTGTGGAAAATTAAAAAAAATGCTTGTCACAAGCAATTTTTTCATTTACCAAAAATGTTTTCCATAGCCATTTTCCTGTAAGGAGTCAAAAAGAGTCATTGAATGTGTATGGGTTTAAGTGATACGGCCATTGAAGAAATGATACATCTACTCAGATATCAAATACCAAACTTTTGTTCCTGTCAAATTTGGTAGATGTGCATGTAGTAGTTTCTGAGATTAACAAAAAAAGGGTTTATAGACAGACGATTGCATTGACGGATGCACCACGGACACACCGCCGTACGGCCGGGAGCTAATAATTTGGAGCCTATGTGCCATTTGAAGTCACCATGTATACATACCAAATTGTAATATGTCGCTGCTTTTCAACTAAAATCTCGTGACTGCAGCTTAAAACAAGCTGCAGTTACGAGGTTTTCGTTGAAAAGCGACGATGTACTGTCTGATCAGGATTGCATCTACCTTTTTGGTAAATACTTACACATAATTTATAAGAGAAAAGCATATATAAAATGCGCTTATGCACATGCTGGCATGGATTCCTGTTGAACTAAAGCGGCAAGGCTACCATAGGAGCCCCTTTTCATTTACCACAACATTAACATTATATCTTGTGTGACATTAACCCATTACCAGACAACAAAAATTTGGGGTAGTCCAAATTCAAAGATGCTGCAGACGACAAATTGTATTGAATGGAGTTTATTTTTATTTTTTTTATTTTTTTTTTTATTTTTTTTTTATTATTATTATTTTATTTTTATTTTTTTTTTTTGGGGGGGGGGGGGTCTTTCTTGGTAGAAACATTGTCGGAAATGAAGAAATTGCTTGTCACAAGCAATTTCTTCATTTTCTACGATGTTTTCAAAAGCCATTATCTTGCGGGGAGTCAATATGAGTCACTCTGTGGTAATGGGTAAAGGGAGTCCGGAGTGTGAACATAGGCCTTAGTCTAAAAAAAATTGGCGCAGGCCGACTAGGATCGAAACTATCCACTCCAAGATATAATTTCCTGTGTCTTTTTGTTTGTCCCATCTTACTTTGTGTCAACTTTCAAAACGCACATCTGGTTGACCTCGCTGCTTTTCAACTAAAACCTCTTAACTGTAGATTCAAACAAGCTGCAGTTCCGAGAATTTCGTTGAAACGCGGCTTTTCAACTAAAACCTCGTAACTGCAGATTAAAACAAGCTACAGTTACGAGGATTTTGTTGGAAAGCGACAATATATGGGATTTATATCCTTCCCAGACGGACCTTTTTCGAGACAGATCACATATTTTAGTGGAAATTTCCCTGGTCCGATTGATGGTTTTTCTGTTGAGAGGCATCGAAACGTGGGATAATGCATTAATCTTTTCCTAAACAAGACCTGGTTTTGACATCCCTGATAGAAATTGCTTGCAAAATATTGAGAGAAAAGAAGCAATTGCTGATTATCATTATTATTATCTGAAATAGCAATTGTTTATTATAACCAATTTCTCCTTTTGTCCCATTTTCATGCAATAAAATGAAAAATTGCATTTTTTAATATATTTTATTGCAAAAATAACCTACACAAATTCTACCTTAAAGAAGAGGACCTAGAATTCTTGATGATGAACAGATGCACGCTGACTATGTGATAAGGTGAACTAAAAACAACTACTTTATCAAAGATAACTCCTTTAAATTTGATTAGTCTGAAATTCCTCCATTTGGAAATGTTTAATGGATATTACCATGATTACAATAAAATTCAATTGTAAATACAAAATTCTAGAAAAAGGGGGAACCATAAAATACTATCCCAGTCCCAATCTGCACATTTTAGACAATTCTAATTTGAAAGCTGCAGAAAATGATAAAATAAGTGCAAATAACTTTGTCATTAATTTTGTGTATGTAATAGCACAAATAGATTGAAAGAAAAGGAGTAACTGTTTTTGAACAATCGAAACGGACTTTATTACAACAAGAGTTGTCTGTGGACAACATAGCTCGCCTATACGAGAGCTTGTCACAACAAGAGTGCCATCGTCACAATATACGCCGCCACTTATAAAACTTGAGACAAAAAAATGACATTGACATGGATTTATGAATATTCACTGAAAAACCTGTAAAAAAAATTGTGTTCACAAAAAGGTTTTTATAAATATCCAGTGAAAAACCTAGAAGGAATTGCGTTCACGAGGCTAAAATATCATTAAGCCCCAGAGACTAAGATTCAAGGGGGCATAATTCAGGCAAAAATCAATGAACCATAAAATCTTTACTTCATGCACATCTTCCAATTAAGGTAATAACATCCACCAAGTTTCAGTCCCAGAGACTAAGTTTTAAGGGGGCATAACTCTGGAAAAAATCAATGAACCATAAAATCCTTCCTACATGCACATCTACTAATTGAGGTGATAACATTGACCAAGTGACATTAAGATCCAGCCAGAAACTTAGGAGGAGTTGCGTTGACAAGGCTGCAATTTCAATAAGCACCAGAGACTAAGATTGAAGGGGGCATTACTCTGCAAAAATCAATGAACCATAAAATCCTTCCTTCATGCACATCTACCAATTGAGGTGATAACATTGACCGAGTTTCATTAAGATCCAGCCAGAAACTTAGGAGGAGTTGTGTTGACAAGCCTGCAATTTCAATAAGCCCCAGAGACTAAGTTTTTAAGGGGCATAACTCCGGCAAAAATCGACGAACCATAAAATCCTTCCTTCATGCACATTTACCAATTGAGGTGATAACATTGACCAAGTTTCATTAAGATCCAGCCAGAAACTTAGGAGTTGCGTTGACAAGGCTGCAATTTCAATAAGCCCCAGAGACTAAGTTTTTAAGGGGCATAACTCAGGCAAAAATCGACGAACCATAAAATCCTTCCTTCATGCACATCTACCAATTGAGGTGATAACATTGACCAAGTTTCAAGAAGATCCAGCCAGAAACTTAGGAGGAGTTGCGTTGACAAGAAAAGTGGACGGACGTACGGACGGATGGACGGATGGACGGACGGACGGATGGACGGATGGACAGACGGAGAAGATGATGCCAATATACGTCCGCCTCCGGCGGCGTATAAAAAAAGGAATCAAAGGTCAATGTCACTAGGTCAAAGGTCATGGTCTTAAGGTCAAGGTCATGGCATGAGGTATCCATATGATATGTGAAATATCAAGGCTCTATCTGTAATAATGCATGAGATATAGGCCAGGTCAAAGTAGGTCAAACTCCAAGGTCAAGGTCATTAGGTCAAAGGTCATGGTCCCAAATGAAAGGTCTTGGCACGAGGTATCCATGTGTGAAGTATCAAGGCTGTATCTCTAATATTGCCTGAGATATAGACCAGGTTAAAGTTTTTGAAGACGCGACGCCGACGCGACGTCGACACTAGGGCTGTGACATTAGCTCCACGGACATAAAGTCCCAGCTCGCTAAACAAGAGGGCCGTTGGCCCTGAAGCGCTCACCTGATATAATATAACTTTTTGTATACCAATTTTCAGGTTGATTGGACAAAAAATGTGACCTCTAGGGTGCACATAATGTTTAACTAAGATTTGACCTCGTGACCTAGAATTGATCTAGACAATCATTCTGATCAATTTTCAGGTTGATTGCCGAATGATTGGGCAAAAATGTGGCCTCTAGAGTGCACACAAGGTTTTACAAAGATTTTACCTCATGACCTAGTTTATGACCCCAGAAGACCCAATTTCGATCTTGTCCGAGAATTGATCAAGACAATCATTCTGATCAATTTTCAGGTTGATTGGGCAAAAAATGTGGCCTCTAGAGTGCACACAATGTTTTTCTAAGATTTGACCCTGTGACCTAGTTTTTGACCCCAGATGACCCAATTTCAAAGTTGTCCGAGATTTCAACAAAACAATCATTCTGAGCAAATTTCAGGTTGATTGTGCAAAAAATGTGGCCTCTAGAGTGCACACAAGGTTTTTCTAAGATTTGATCCCGTGACCTAGTTTTTGACCTCAGATGACCCAATTTCAAATTTGTCCGAGATTTTATCAAGACCATTATTCTGATCAATTTTCAGGTTGATTGGGCAAAAAATGTGGCCTCTAGAGTGCACACAAGGTTTTTCTAAGTTTTGACCCTGTGACCTAGTTTTTGACCCCAGATGACCCAATTTCAAACTTGTTCGAAATTTAATCAAGACAATCATTCTGAGCAAATTTCAGGTTGATTGGGCAAAAAATGTGGCCTCTAGAGTGCACACAAGGTTTTACAAAGATTTTACCTCATGACCTAGTTTATGACCCCAGAAGACCCAATTTCGATCTTGTCCGAGAATTGATCAAGAAAATCATTCTGATCAATTTTCAGGTTGATTGGGCAAAAAATGTGGCCTCTAGAGTGCACACAATGTTTTTCTAAGATTTGACCCTGTGACCTAGTTTTTGACCCCAGATGACCCAATTTCGTAGTTGTCCGAGATTTCAACAAAACAATCATTCTGAGCAAATTTCAGGTTGATTGTGCAAAAAATGTGGCCTCTAGAGTGCACACAAGGTTTTTCTTCTAAGATTTGATCCCGTGACCTAGTTTTTGACCCCAGATGACCCAATTTGTCCGAGATTTTATCAAGACCATTATTCTGATCAATTTTCAGGTTGATTGGGCAAAAAATGTGGCCTCTAGAGTGCACACAAGGTTTTTCTAAGATTTGACCCTGTGACCTAGTTTTTGACCCCAGATGACCCAATTTCAAACTTGTTCGAAATTTTATCAAGACAATCATTCTGAGCAAATTTCAGGTTGATTGGGCAAAAAATGTGGCCTCTAGAGTGCACACAAGGTTTTTCTAAGATTTGACCCCGTGACCTAGTTTTTGACCAAAGATGACCCAATTTCGAACTTGTGCAAGATTTTATCAAGACAATCATTCTGAGTAAATTTCAGTTTGATTGGGCAAAGAATGTGGCCTCTAGAGTGCACACAAGGTTTTTCTAAGATTTGACCCTGTGACCTAGTTTTTGACCCCAAATGACCCAATTTCGAATTTGTCCGAGATTTTATCAAGACAATCATTCTGAGCAAATTTCAGGTTGATTGGGCAAAAAATGTGGCCTATAGAGTGCACACAAGGTTTTTCTAAGATTTGACCCCGTGACCTAGTTTTTTACCCCAGATGACCCAATTTCGAACTTGTCCGAGATTTCATCAAGACAATCATTCTGAGCAAATTTCAAGTTGATTGGGCAAAAAATGTGGCCTCTAGAGTGCACACAAGCCAAAGGTTGACGCACGACGCACGACGCACGCCGGACGACGGACACAGCGGTATCACAATACCTCACCATGAGCACTATCGTGCTCAGGTGAGCTAAAAACCCAACTCAAAATCAATTAGTCAAAAGTTTTCTGATGGCCATTTAAAGACAACTGATTTGTGTATATATTTGTTTTCTATGAACAAACACTATTGATTTAATTACCCAATTCAATTAATGCCAATTGTTTACCAATTTCACATTTGTACATGTAAGAAATCTGACGAGGGATTATTTTTGGAGATAATGGCTGGCAAAAAGGTGGGGTAAATTGACATGAGTAGCAAAATTTTACTTTTAAGGTATATATCTATTTCTGTGAATGAAATTCAATGAACCAAGGACAAAACATTGTAGGTTTCATTAATCATTTATATTAGTTTATTGATTTTCTGTATTTGTTCCTCTGTCAATCACAGATTTTGCTTATTTTTGATTTACTAACTTTATCTCTACAGCTTTATTAGTATAAATTGTTTATCTTATGAACATGATCCTATAATGATTAAGCTGAATATATGTTACCCCACCCACTTTGTCAGCTATCATCTCCGAAAATAAGCCCTCATCCGATTTTTTCACACATACAAATTAATGTAAGAAATTTCATTTCTAGTTATTGTTGCAGCCCATCCTTTGGTATTATGCATTTTTGGACTGGGATATCTTCTGATTATTTTGGTAACTATGCTCCGAGTCTTCGGCATAGAGATATTTGCTCTTTCTTGCTAAGAAGAATATCTGTACCTTTTCAATTTGGTCATTTTTAAAGAGAATCTTATTGAATTTAGCTAGATAGATTATCTATTTTTGGTAATTGAAATTAACTAGTATCGTTGGTATTTGGATTATGATTTCAGGCTAATCTACATCTTAATTATTTGGCTTATATTTACTGTATTTTGGAGAACCACATTTTGGGGAAATTTAAATATTACAATCTTAGGTAGGCCTATTCACATAACTGTATTTTCATTTAATCTTTTTCGGAATTTTATATATCTTTTGTAGGTGTTGTAACTGTATATAGTTTTATGTAGTTGTAGTTCTTTAACCCATTACCAAACGACAAAATTTTGGACTGTTCAAAATTCAAAGATGATGCAGACGACAATTTCAACATGAAGAAACTTGCTAAGAAGAATATCTGTACCTTTTCAATTTGGTCATTTTGAAAGAGCATCTTATTGAATTTAGCTAGATATTTTTGGTAATTGAAATAAGTATCGATGATATTTGGATTATGATTTCAGGCTAATCTACATCTAAATTATTTGGCTTATATTTACTGTATTTTGGAGAACCACATTTTGGGGAAATTTAAATATTACAATCTTAAGTATTTACATAACTGTATTTTCATTTGTTCTTTATCAGAATTTTATATATCTTTTGTAGGTGTTGTAGTCTAACTGTATATAGTTTCATGTAGTTGTAGTTCTTTAACCCATTACCAAACGACAAAATTTTGGACTGTTCAAAATTCGAAGATGATGCAGACGACAATTTCAACCTGAAGAGACTTTGAAATTTTATGACTTTTCAGATAGAAAATATTGTGGGAAATGAAGAAATTGCTTGTCACAATGTTTTCCAAAGCCATAATCTTTCGGGGAGTCAAACGGAGTCACTGTGTGGTAATGGGTTAAAGACTCATTACTTCCGAGTCTCAATTAAATTTGTCTTTTGATAAGGCTCTGGCTTACCCTGGTGTAATTTTGCGACTTTTTTTGCGTGGACGGTGTCATCCTGACATGTCATCTGTTTCGCTCAATCCATATAGCCTACACGAACCATGTAATTGTGACCTTTTGTGGAGTTCGAGAAATGGGTTAACCCCTTCCCAAACAAGACCTGGTTTTGATGTCCCTGATAGAAAAGGCTTGGGAAAACATTGAAACAAAAGAAGAAACTGCTGATAACCAGCAGTTTCTCCTTTTGTCTCAATATTTTACACAAATTCAATATTTAATAACTTCCATTTTGTCATTTGTGGCAATTCAGTTATTTACACGAATGGGCACCAGTCTATCGAAGACAGCGATCTCCGCTCTCGACTCAAAAATTCAAACCACTATTTCAGCCAGCACAAAATGATTTTGAACATGAGATTAATTGATAGAGAGTACAAAATAAAATAGTTTCAGCATAGCGTAAGTATTTTAGCGCAGTTAGTACACTAAATGACATAAATGAATTCGTCCCCAAAACGGTTCGAACCAATGCAACTATCTGGCAATATGTCTTACTGTTTACAGCCACAAAACGTATTTAATATCAGGCAGTGCGGCACACCTCTGGCATACTGGGCGCAGGGTACCATTGAAAACAAGGCGTAATAAATGTGCTTTGTATCGGGCGACTGAGTGATGGTCCATGGAAATATGAATTTTGGGGTAGATTCCGGTTTAGCGGTCCCCAGACAAAATGGCCGCCATTCTGTTGCCGCACATTAAGAAGTAAAGGGATGAAATAGCGTATTTCTTCATCAATAAAAGGGAAAACGAGCGGGGGTGTGGGGGCGGCAGCCCCCATAAACGATTTTAAAATGAAATGAAGCGGGGCTGTGGGGGCAGAAGCCCCCATAAATACATTCAAGTGGACAAGGTAAATGGACGCCATTTTGGTAGGGACCGCTAAACTGGAAGTGTTCCGAATTTTGTGCTAAAAATACACTGGGTTTGCTGTTATGTTTTGATAAACAGTCAGTTTTGTTATATAATCTCGTAACTACGGCTTGAATCAAGCAGTAGTCACGAGATTTTGTAACAACACCGATAAAATACTATTTTTTTGTCCGAAATTACGTCACGGTTAACCAGATGAAATTGTTCCCTATCGGGGACTGCCGTCCACCATGGTCACACCAGACACATAAATAAAAAGTTATTCTATGTCTCTGATCACACCCTCTGTTCTTTTTTTCTAGATTTTTTTTTATTTTCGATCCCAAACGCTTACCTAAAGGCTAAACCTTATAAAATATGATTGGACAGAATTTGCGCCCGGTAAACCAGAGACTACCCCCACAACATTTTGAATCAGTTAATGTCAGTAAATGACTTTCATATCAGTTTCAAGGAAAATCTATACAATATTTTTTACCATGGTGGTCCGTGGATCCGGATCAACCTGTTTATTTTTAGTTCAGTCTGATAAAGATTTGTGTGGTTTACATGAATTGTGCTTAGATTACTTTGACACAGGCTGATCATGATCCACTCTTTGCTGAAATGCACAAGTTGATCAAGATCCATGTTGTTGGCTTAACTTCTTCGTTGCTTGAAGGAAGTGTAAGAAGCAAGCATGGATCATATCAGGCCCGCAGGAACAGGGGGGCTAGTGGGGTCTAAGCCCCCCCCCCCCCCAAAGTTGGCAAAAATTGCCGATTTTTCTTTATTTCACACAGAAAATTTAGGTAAAATCCAATTTACCCCCGCCCCCATTATTCAGACATTGGGGCTCTAGCCCCTCCAATATGAAATTGCTTCCTACAGGCCTGCATATCATCACTTTTCAACGAAAACTTTGTAACTGCAGCTTAAAACAAGCTGCAGTTACAAGGTTTTTGTTGAAAAGCTACAATATCCATGACAGTGGCAGATCCAGAGGGGGTTCAGGATGTTCAGAACCTCGCTATGTAGAAAAATTATTTTTTATTTCCAAGCTGAAATACTGTCAAAATTGTGTATTATTAGAAAAATAACCCCCCCCCCCCCCCCCCCGAGAAAAATTGTCCCCCCTGTTTGTATGTTCAGAACCCCTTCTGAGATATTGGATCCTTAGTTTAGTTGCAATAATGTAACCGAAACCTTTTTGAATTTTGATCTGCGTTTCACAAACCAATACCCATCTTTAAGTTTGTGGCTACGATATGGCAGCTTTTGAATCCTGGATCTGTCACAGCATGGCAACCTCATGCTCAGTGGCAGATCCATAAGGGGGGATTTCAAACTAAACCCGTCTCTGCGGTGGATCCAGGATTTCTGTAACGGGGCTTTGAATACTAAAAGGGGGGGGGGGGGGCGGGGGTCCTATTCTTACAAAATTTTGACAAATTTTTTGGAAAAAAAATAAAATATTCCAGCTACAGATGAAGGCTTGTTGAACCCCGAATTTCCGCCACTGCCTCTGTAGCCGGATAATTTCATTTTCATGCAGAAATTTAGTCAAAATTGTGTAATACAGATAACACTAGTAAACCGAACCCCATTTAAAGTGACATTTCACGATTATTTTTACATGAATTTTTCTCTTTTATTCTATCTGAAAGAGCATCTTTTCCTATGAAAATTCTGAAAATTTCAAGCCAAAATATTGAACCGTTTACGAGAAATAAATATGTTTGTGCTAATATTAAACAAATTGTTGTGGACAACAGTTCAGATTTATGTAGAATTTGTCATTACTGTCTCAACTATAAATGCATATTATTTGCTTATAAATAACAACACCAAAAAACTGATATCAATTTTACGCATTAGAATAAATAATCTTTGCATAAAGACATACTTTTAAAAAATGAAATAAATGTGAAATGTCACTTTAAGTTTTTGTAAGTTTCAACTCCTTCACAGAAATCCTGAATCATCTGCAGATACTATATCCAAAGTAGCCATTTCAATTTGACTTTGATGAAATGAAAATTCTATTTGTGTTGATTGATTGCACAATATTTTTTTTTCAGGATGCAGCATCAGTTCTTGGATGGTTGGTGATGTGACAAAACATTTTATCAGGTGTGCCTATATTTTATTACCAAAATTAATGAATTAGAAGAAAAGATATCTTCAATGTAAAATATTTTTAAAATTTTTCAAATACAGCTTGATTGAAGAAGCAGTAGAACTTAAACATTGTAAAGTAGCTATGACGGTGAAATTTCATGAATAGATAAATTTTGCTAAGAGAAGTGCAATGTACAAAGAGCATAACTCTACCTTATTATTTTCTGAGTTATTGCCCTTTTTTCTTAACAAAAAGGCATGTCAGGACAAATGTAGGGGTGGAGGCATTTTATCACCTTTAGTGATAGATTTCTAGTTTAGGCAGGAATTAGTAGATTTCATGGGCACTATACTTAACAATAAAAAGTCTCACTTTTCTCATTTTCAGGAGAGCATGAAAATACTGTGGACAATTTAAAAAGGTCAACCACACCATTTCATATTAGATTGGAAAAAAACTACACCCGACATGAACAGAATTACAGATAGGAATTTATTCATAAAAAAAATGGGATATCATCAAACAGGTTTCCAGAAATGAAGAAGACTGAATCAGCAACACTTCAGAAACCTTGTTGTACTTACACTTACATAATGTTTTAAAGATCATGTGGTGCCTGATAAAACAGTGAATCTGTGGTTTAGTGTTACACCAGTGGCGGATCCAGAGGGGGTTCGGGGGGTTCAAACGAACCCTCCTCTGAAGCCAGATTATTTCAATGTCATGCAGAAATTCAGTCAATATTGTGTAAAACTAGGAAAACGAACCCCCCTTTTTGCATATTCGAACCCCCCTCACAGAAATCCTGGATCCGCAGCTGTACACTGTAGGTTCTGAAGCTTCCTGTTACCAAAATGCTTCATCAAGAAATCAAGAGTGAAGAGATGAGTGCAGTGTTCAGAAACTGTGAATCAGCCATCATTATACAGATAAAGTTTTTTCCTCTCCAAGGCTGCGAATGATGTAACAATATTTTGAATATTTTTCAAAAATGATGTTAACAAATGACCAATTTGAAAAAAGGTAGGAGACAGAGAAGGTGGGAAAATGCCATGGAATTGCTGATTTTGAAGGACCTTTTATAAATCAGCTGATGAAAAAGTTATTGGCAACCAATTATATTTTTTCAAATATACCACTTCTGTCTTAATTCCAACATTTTCATGCCTTCCCTAGTTGAAAGCGAATTCAAATTGGTCAAGTATTAACCCATAACCACACTGTGACGCTTTTTGACTCTGTACAAGTTAAATGCATTAGGAATCATTGTGGAAAATGAAGAAATTGCTTGAGACAATATAAGTTGCTTCTTTTGTATCAATATTTCTCGAAGATTTTTCCACTAGGAACATAAACCCACTCTTGTATTGGAAAGGTTAATTTGTCTTTAACCCATTACAAAACGGCAATGTTTTGGACTGCCTGAAATTCAAAGATGCTGCAGACGAAAATTTTGTGCGAATTAAGTAAATTTACTACATGGTTTTCCAAAGCCTATCTTGAAAGACGGAGTAAAAAATAGTCAATGTGTGGTAATTAGACAGAGTTAACTGCAACAGATAAGGCTTTTTTAACCCATTCCCAAACACTGTAATTTTTAGATTGGAATAATTTGAAAGATGCTGCAGAAGGTAAAATGGGTGTTGATAAAGGTGGGACAATTATTTGTACAATATAGGACAGAAAATAAAGAGGTGAAAGGAGAAATGTGGGTTATCAGCATCTTTTTTCCACAATGTTTTCGCAAGCCTTTTCCATCAGGTATGCCTAAAAGTGTCTCTTGGGAAGGATTAAAGCGCATGAAGAAAAAGAACAAATTGCTCAATAATACCGTAAAGTGATATCACATCTACCGGGTATTTTAGATACATCGTGTAATATATTTTGTTGTCATTGTACATGTATGTACATACAAAATTGTGAACTTGAAAAATGTATGTTAGATCTAATATTGAAATAAAAATAGTGATTGCAGAATGTTGTATTAGGTTTCTAATGTTAATCACGGAATGTAATAAATTAAATATGGATGTTTCTTGGTTTTGTGCAAAATTGTTGTAAATGCAATTACATCAATTTTACATCTAAGTTGATGGCAGAATGCTTAAATAAGTAGAAACTCAGATTTATATCACAGCTACAATATAAAAGATGACGACTACCCAAACAACGCATGGTATTGAAATCCCTTTAGATGAATAGATCTATATGAAAAACATATTGAGAAAAGATAAAATGTTGTTATCATCATTTTCTCTTTCCATCAATGTTTTGAATAATTATGTCGTGAGAAATAATTTAGATTGTGACGTCATATAGAAAATATCAGAACAGACTGAGGAAATCTCCCATTTTTATGCCCGACACAAGGTGTCCGAATGCAGCAACAGGACTCATCCTCTCAGTCTGTGTATCCTTCCCGTAGGAACGTAACTCTAGCTACATTTATTGGAAGGATCTGGATAAAAACGTTACTGCCATTGTGCTATCGACGGGTTTAGTTATTGGATGCTGCGTTAAACTGTATCAAAATCGTTGCAGACCATGACGACAATTTTGCATGAAGTGGTAAATGTTGAGGAAAAAGAACAAAATACTTGTGTACACCTTTTTTCTAATGCTTTAGAGGTAGGGGCGTCGAAAGGTATGAGTGGCCGTTCATGTCAAAATCAGGATATCAATATCGTGATACTTTTACTATCGAGATACTTTCAACAAGTATCGATATACTTTTAACAAGTATCGGTATACTTTCAACAAGTATCGGTATACTTGCAACAAGTATCAGTATACTTTCAACAAGTATCGGTATACTTGCAACAAGTATCGGTATACTTTCAATAAGTATCGGGATACTTTCAACAAGTATCGGTATACTTTCAACAAGTATCGGTATACTTTCAACAAGTATCAGTATACTTTCAACAAGTATCGGTATACTTGCAACAAGTATCGGTATACTTTCAACAAGTATCGGTATACTTTTAACAAGTATCGGTATACTTTCAACAGGTATCGGTATACTTTCAACAAGTATCGGTATACTTTCAACAAGTATCGGTATACTTTCAATGAGTATCGAGATAAAAAAATGGTATCTGTGTACTTTGAACAAGTATCGGTATACTTTCAATAAGTATCGGTATACTTTGATGAAGTATCGTGATACAAAAACTATCTAACAACGCATGGCAATGTAAGTGTGAAGTATCATGATACATGTGTGAAGTATCATGATACATGTGTGAAGTATCATGATACATGTGTGAAGTATCATGATACAAGTGTGAAGTATCATGATACATGTGTGAAGTATCATGATACAAGTGTGAAGTATCATGATACATGTGTGAAGTATCATGATACAAGTGTGAAGTATCATGATACAAGTGTGAATTATCATGATAGATTCTACATGTGTGAAGTATCATGATACAAGTGTGAAGTATCATGATACAAGTGTGAAGTATCATGATATAAGTGTGAAGTATCATGATATAAGTGTGAAGTATCATGATAAAAATTAGAAGTATCATGATAGAAGTTAGATGTAGCATGATAAACATAAAAAGCTCACGATAGAAATTGAAAATATCATGATAAAAGTTAAAAGTATTACGATAAAAGTTAAAAATATCATGATACTAAAATGTAACTTTCAGTAATACATATCGAATTCAAGCCAACCAATGGAATTAAGTTTTACAATTTTACCTCGCGTCCACAGCGCGCCTATTTCTACAAAAACGAGATTTCGATGATGAAACAAGATGGCTGCCTCATCAACAGACCTAAAAGGTCGATTCTTGACAGAGATTCAAAACCACATAGATTATTTTGTTCGGTTGCTTTCTTCTGACACTGTTGAAGCAGGAGTGATATCTAATGTACTAGATAGGTATATTTCACGCACATTTTTTTCAAACTCAAAGAATAGACGTGGTCAAAAAAGTATGGAGCTGGGTTAGCCTTAACAAATTGGCATAATGATTACCTCCCTTTAAGAATTTAATCTAAATTTTCGGTTTTATAGAAAGTAAAACGTTGGTAACAGCACTATATTTCTTTTTTTTTTTTAATTAAAAACAATACTGCACACCGCTCAAGTATGCAAACTTTGACTGCCTCGAAAATGTTCTCATAATTCAGAAATCTTAAACTTACTAATTATATAGATTGCGTAACTAAAATCCACACTAAAGCGTTGAAACACTGTACACACACACATATCGGGTATTCATGACAGGCGAAATCTAATGAACTTATAATAGATCTAGATCGACTAGATATTTATTTCAATAGTTTTAGAACAACCAGTCTTTGTCTTTAGTAGATCTAATCGAGCGTAGCAAAGATGTTGCAAATGACAATTCCAACCCAATGAAATTTAGATTTTGTTTGTCTAATGGGATAGAAAACACTGCGAGAAATGAAGAAATTAGATGTACTTGTCACGAGCATTTTCTTCATTTTCCACCATGTTTTCAAAAGCCTTTATCTTTTGGGGTGTCAAAAAGAGTATTTTTTTGGACATGGTTCAAACATTAAACAATGTAAGAAAAAAAGCCACCCCCTTTCAAGTAGGGCATATGGTTGGTTCAACACTCATATGTCAATTATGGAGGTTGAATTAGATCTAGATCTAATTACAATGTATTAATGCAGTGAACTTTGACATCATTGATAGCCATGAACAGCCTTATTTGCATTTTTTTTTTATCTCTGTAGGTTAAAATCTTTAAGCAGGGATGTCAATAGAACAACTGGGAGGCTGTTATCTATAGAGGAAAGAAACGACCTGAATTCTATCATTGAAGAAATGATTGGAGACGTAGAAAAGAAGATACAGCTTATAGAAGGTAGTGCAGGTATGTATAAAATAAGTAAGGACAAAAGTCTTGTCCGGTTCTTGTTTCCTTCATATCTTTTAAACGTGTAAAGACTAAAGATACGAACTTGATTTCTATCTATTTTTTTTATTGCTAGTATTTCCAATTGATTTTCAGACCTTGGTTTATGGTCAGCACAATAGAAAATGGTTATACGTCAACGTCGACGTTTTTATGTTGCACGTCATGTATAAAGTATAAATGTGACCAATATGATGAAACGATATTTATTATCCTCTTTTTTGGACGCAACTCCTCTGAAACTGCTGAACCGATTTTTCTGAAATTTTGTAGGATTGTGTGCCACCATTATTTAGTTTTCGATCATATTATACCGCCATTTTGATGAGACACATTTTATATTATTGGACTTAATTGACTCGGATTTTTCAACAGTTCATAAAATTATGCTCGTCTCGTTTTTGTGGAGGCAACTCCTCTGAAACTGTTGAATGAATTTTGCTGAAATTTTGTTCGTGTAGGATTATTTGCCACCACATGTAGTTGATCATACTACAATGTTCAGCATTTGATTTCTACAAAATTTATGGGGGATAAGAGGTTTGATCGGCTTGGTGGATTTTCAATTTCCATGCGGCAACGGGGGTACTTGGATACGCATATGCATGTAGTAATCTTGTTACTATTGCAGGCCCTACCGTTTGAGAATTTCTAGATCAACCCCTGTATGGCACTACCAACTTGTTTTAATTTGCCTTTTTGGTGTATCATTGATCAAAATTCTGTCCTCCGCTAGTTCTTCACCATACTGTTCACTCGGCTAATAAATATTGAACTGCTTTGAGACGAGCTTCAGTTGAAAAAGGCAGACTATCACTGCAAATTATCATGGCTCCACATTGAAAATGTGATAGTTTTCACTTTGCCTGTCTGTTGGTCTGTCCACAATGTGCAACAGAGTTGTGAACACTAAAACTAACAAACTAAGTGGTTGTGTTGAGAATCAAACAGGATTTCAAAATTGATAATCGAGATTATCTGAAGATCATTCCTGATTCGATTTTCAATTAAAATTTGATATACGTGTGAAAATTTCTTTTAAATAGTCTTAAGTCATGTTTGCCAAAACGTACTATTGATGTATTTCGTGCAACATCTTCAACAAACGTAATGCTTTCAATCAATGAAAGTACGGGATGTGTATTTAACGAAGCTTTTTTTCCCAGTTCTGTGAATTTGATTAGATACAGATCAAAATGAATGTAATTTTAAGGGCGACAATAAAAAAATACATTAACAATGTATGCAAATATACTCTCACATCCAATAATCATAATCCGTTAATTGTTTTAGATACAATTCGATCGATTTACGATTTTAACTGATATTAGGAACATCACTTCTACATGGATTAGGGTCATTTAACTTAGCATTTATTATTTTTTTTGTAGAGTGTCAGACTTTCGTGGCAAATCGACCACAGCTTGGACATGTGGGGTCGCCTAGGTTTCACATTACTAAAGAACAGCTTGAGTTTCTGAGCAGCTACAAATTTTCAGCCCGCATGATGGCAGAAACCCTCCACACCTCAGAATCTACCATAAGGAGACGTTTAAGGTTTGTATTGATCAAAACTTTGACAATAATATTAATGTGGTCGATTGTATGATGTTTTGGGGATATTTGCTGTTTGACAAATTCGCAATTTTCTGGTACATGTATTTAATAATAAAACTACAAATACAAAGTATGGGTGTATACAACTATGGCAGGGATTGGGGTTGCCCGCTTGCCTGGGACAACTAAATCTTACAGAAATTTTGTAGGATTGTTTTGTCAACATATTCTAGTTGATTGTACTACTCCACCATTTTGATTAGACAAATGTTGTGGGCCTGATCGAATTAGTGAACTTTCAACCCCCATGTAGCGATTGGGGACACTTGGCTACACGTTGCAAACTTGTAACATTTGTACCATTGTAAAAACATTAGATCCTTCAAAATACCCCATGATAGCATTGTCAATACGTCATGTGTGAATTTGCATGCTATTTGCATGTTATTATTATTCATGCGCGGATCCAGAAGGTGGGTTATAAGGGGTCCTGACCTCCCCCCCCTCGAAACTGCCAAAAATGGGTTAACAAAATAAATATTTTTGTATGACCTTTTAATGTGCTAAGTTAGAGGTATAATGGGTCATGAAAGCTCTAAATTATGCCACAACCAGCCGTGTTGAAACGATTCCTATGAATTTTGGATCTCTCTGGATCCGCATATGAGTTGACCACCTCCCCCTCGGAAAATCCCTGGATTCACGCTTGTTATTATATACAATTAAGGCAAAACTGTTTCATGATTTACTGGACCAAATCTGAAATTTGCTTTTTTTCTCCTATATTTAAAACTGAAATAACCTTTTTTTTTCAATGGACATGACTATGACCGTTCGTCTGACGAGTTTCGCAAGGACTGAATTTATATGTAAGATCTACAAAATTAAAATAAAGGGGGTGTCTCACGAATAGGAAAAATAACATGGGAGTCTGCCCACGCACGGAATTTAATGAAATTTGGCATGAAGTTAGTACACTATATAGCGGTTCATATTCATGCAATGTTTCAAATCGCACATTCCAGAAAACAGTTTTCTTGGAATTTTAAGTTTTCACCATGAAAAAAGAGGGTACCCTGATTAAAACAGTGTGCAAGCATTCTGGTTGTTAGTTTCATCGCGTAATTAATTCTAAAAATAATGCCCAGTAGTCCGTGATCCTGTATGAAACAAACATATATATAATTATGTACAAAAAATTGTTTTATATCAACTGATGTAAGGGGGTAACCCAAAAATTCATTGTTTTTAAATATTTCAAGCAAATTCTGTTCAAAAATTTTCTTTGTTCCAGTTTTTGTCAAGATTTGAAAATTATGTAAAAGTTGCGCACAAATATACTGATGATTATTGTGAAATATCGAGTAAAAATAAAACCGGTAAAATGTTGCTTTTGGAATTTCCCCCTGAATAGTGCACATTTCCAAGAATGGACAAAATTAAGATTTTTTAAAAATGACTTTTTCCAAATGTTTTGTTTACTTTTTTGGTTATTTTAGTTTACCTGAGGATAAATCAAGATACTAGACATTTTTTCGGTTATTTCCTGTCATCTGTCCGTGTGTCTGTCTGTCTGTTGGCATTTTCTCAAAAATTCTTTTTTCTCCCAATCTAATATGTAAATCTTTTTGAAACTTGATAAAAAGTATCCTTTGGTTAAAGGAGTACAACTCTGTGTATTAGAATTTCTTTTTGTCATAAACTTTTGTTGCTGTGGCAGCATAAAAGATGAAACATTTCATAAAATAAAAATAAGCTCTTTTTGTAAAGCTTTACACAGCCATGAGGTTTTAAATTTTGTATGTAAGTTTGCTAAAGGGTAGACTTCAAAGCTGGTTACAATATTTTTGTCCAGGGTCACATTAGATCTTGTCCCAGGTGTACCTACTTTACAAAAAAGAGAGGAAATTTTCTATAAAAATCATTTTAAAATATTCAAGTCAGCCGTGATTCATGAAAGCTAACAGCAAGAGTTATTTATAGATCTTTTGAAACATGAGAAAGCAAATAAGAAAAAGCACCGATTTCTCTGATGGCATTTGACAATCGTGCAAAAGTGAAAATATTGTTGTGATGCATAAGAAACAGATAATCCAGCTCCCATGTGACTATTAAGGGCTATTGATGGCTTAACAACATATTAATCATATGACATCATTGAAATGTGTATAAATTGTGTATCAATACAGGTTAAGCTATGGTCAGAAAAATAATTTGAGGAAATAATTGCACCCTGTTTTATCCCAATAGGGCCACGTTTTGAAATAAACAAGCACATTTTCAACCGTGTAACTGAAAAGATATAATGATGTAACAGTCTTTTACTGATTCATAGGGGGCCTTCCATATCACGTTAGTTCATTATGGGCGCTTAGAGCAAAAATAATTGGTTATATATTGGTTACCCGGAAGGGCACCTTTTGATGCTTTACCGTACCGGTTCTAAGCGTCTTTTCAATTTCATAACATTTGGCTTGACATTTATTGCATGGCATAGTCTCACTAAAAATGATGCATAGACAATTTGACCAAATAGTAAAGAAAACTTGCAATGTGTATATGTATGCCTATCTTGGCTTCCATACATGTACTTTTGTAAATATAAGTAATATTTATATTAATTCTATGTTTTTTCCAATGAGTTTTTTTTTGGGCATGAATATTGCTGTAGGTTTGTGCTGTATGCTACAGTTGATTTTACTGAATATAAAAATGTTTTAGGAGCACAATCAAATTTTTACTGAATACAAGTTTTGGACCAAAACATCACCTTCATCAATAATATGTATTATATGACATTGTTACCGGTTTTGGATTTCTATATAATTTGGCTCAAAGTAAGAGGAAATATGTAGCATGTTTTTGTGATGATATGGAATCTTGACAAAGACTCCAACATACTTAACTTTGGAATTCAATTTTACTCTTTTCCAAAATTTTGCTGAAAAATATACATTTTTTCATGATTAATTCAATAAAAAACATTCATAATAATTTCCTCAAATACCTTTTCTGGTATGAATGTAATGCCTGATGTGTCTCGGATCAAATTCAATTGACAGATCTTGAAAATACACAAAACTAAAGTTTTGCGACACATGAAAAAGGGGCCATGTTTCATGTCATAGTGGGAATAAGTCAAGGTGGCTTTTTGGAATCCAGTTTGGATTATCTAAGAAACTAAATGCATTTTCAGAGCTTGTATATGGTCCTTTATCACCATGCAGAATTAAAAGAAAATTCATGCTTGGGCAGATTTGAGACACCCCCTTTACATTTTCTAGAGAAAACAATATCAGCCTGAGGGATGGTAAGCAGACAGAAATCTCAGATCAGGATTTGGATCAACATGTAAAGGATGTCATAGGTACTAACAGACAAATTGGCCCAAACACTATCAGACTCAGACTCTCGTTAGACAATATAAATATTTCACGTCAGAGAGTGAGGGAATCGTGTCAAAGAGTAGATCCAGTAGGCTGTTCTCTGAGGTCACTGGAGAGACAAAATGTGCAAAGAAGAACATACAAGGTAGCTGGACCCAATTCTCTGTGGCACATTGATGGAAACCACAAACTGATACGGTAATTGAACTAATTCACTATTTAACTTAAGAAGAAAAATCAAGATTATTAGGCATCTTACTGACCCAAAATTATGAGCCAGATTCTCAGGTGGATCGAATTGAAAGCTTCCATAGAGAACTTAATTATATATTGATTAAGAGAAGATTTGTGTAAAATATATCCCAGAAAATATTTAGGAAAAAGGAGAAAATGCTGGTTAGTAGTTATCAGCATTTTTTCCTTTTGCCTCAATATTTTCTGGAGCATTTTATTTTAGATATATCAAAAGCAGGTCTTGTTTGTTTTGTTGCAAGAAGCTTCAAAAGCCAAATAGGGTCACTTTAGGACCAAATGTCGCCTTGCTTCACAGACAAAAACTTTTAACATGCTATGATGCCAAATTGTTATTTTGATATTTTCCTAATTTATGTATATCTGAAACTGGTGTAGGCTTACGTCATCTACTCCCTGTTAAAGTGACATTTCACAATGATTTTTACATAAATTTTACTTTTATTTTATCTGAAAGAGCATATTTTCTTATGAAAATTCAGAAAATTTCAAGCCAAAATATTGAACTGTTTACGAGAAATATATATTTATGTGCTAAAATTAAACAAATGTTGTGGACAACAGTTCAGGTTTAGATCTATATAGAATTTGTCATTTCTGTCTCAGCTTTAAAGGCATATTTTTCGCTTATAAATAACAACTTCAAAAAAACTGATAGTATTTCTACGCATTAGAATAAACAATCTTTGCATCAAGACATAGACCTACTTTAAAAAATTAAATAAATGTGAAATGTCACTTTAACTATAATGTTTATATACATTTGTATATGATAATCAAGATAGTCTCCTATAGGCCAAACGAATCCACCGGCAGAATATCAGAAGTGTTTTAACCTTAGTTACTACAATTCACTAATCACATTATATATTTTCAGATGGGGAGTGGTAATTCATGGAGGAATAGACGGATATAGTAGGATGATTACTTTCCTGAATGCCAGCAATAATAATAAATCAACTACTGTCTTTGATTTATTTACGGATGCTACGAGAAAATATGGTATTCCATCCCGTATAAGAGTGGACCATGGCATAGAAAATGTTGACATATGCGTATTTATGGAAGGTTATAGGGGTGAAAATAGAGGAAGTGCTATAAAGGGGAAAAGCTGTCATAACCAGAGAATTGAACGATTGTGGGTTGATCTGTGGAATTCAATCAGCAATGAATATTACAGCTTATTTTCATACATGGAACAATCCCACCTATTGGACCTGCTATGCACGTTTGGGCTTTTCAGTATGTTTTCATCCCAAGAATCAACAAGTCACTTGCTATGTTCCAAAGTCAATACAATAGTCATGGGTTATCAACTGAAAATTTCAGAACTCCTTATCAAATTTTTATCAAAGGTGTGTTAAAGAACATGCATTTAAACAATACAGCAATTACAGACTTGATGATTCAAGCGGGAAATATTGAAACCGTGGACAATTTGGTAGAAAGTGTTTATGGAGTTGAAACTGATGATCAAAACCTTGAAGTAGAAAGACCTGAAGCTCAAGAAAGCAATATAAGAAGCATACACTGTCCATTAAATGAGCAACAGATGGAACACTTAAAGGCAACTTTTGACCCCGTCGTCAACTACAAAAACTTGATTTATGGTGTTGATATTTACAAAAAAGTGTTGACATATTTGGAATCAGAGCATGAAAACTAATTGCTAAGTGAATCCGGGACATGAAGGGTACTGCTCCAGCTCTGCGACAAGTTAAAATATAGATACTTGTATGACCCGTTTTAACGCACCAAATAAAATAGTTTTGGAAAACATTGAGGCCAAAGGTTAAATAGAGGATAATCGTTTGTTTCAGTGTAAGATCGATTTATATTTCATTGAGTGAACAGCAATAATATAGCTTTCGTTGTTCACGAAATGAAATACCAATCGATCTTACTCGAAACACAAACGATTATTCTATTTCTTTAATGCAAAAATTAGACAAAATGCAAACATTTTATGACAGATTTTCTTAAAGCGCGTCATTTTGCACGTGACTGCTATGCAACGCTATGATGACGTCACTTTTTTGGCCCGGCTTACACAACGTCAGATATGGTGAAATGAACGAAAGCGGGGCACAAGTTTTTGATAATTTCACTGTATAGGCGGTGAGATTATCAAAATGATAACCTACCGTTATTTCCCGATAATCCACCGAAAAGCATTAAAGAAATTGCTGATAAACAGTATTTTTTTCCTTTTGCCTCAATAATGTTCTCGTCAATTTTGTACATAAACCCTGTTTTCAACATATAACCATTTAGGCATTTTATCATCTTTGACAGCTGTCGAATTGGAACAGTTTAGAATTGTGCCAATTGGGAAAAGGTCAAGTTGAATCCCTTTTTTGAACCCTTTCCCAAACAAGAAAAGGCTTGGGAAAACATTGAGACAAAAGAAGAAAATGCTGATAATCACCATTTTCTCCTTTTGTCGCAATACTTTTATTGCTTTATTGTACATGAATGTTATCTTTTTCAACATCATTGTTGTCGTTTGCAGAAGGCTTCATTCATATTGGACTACCCTAATTGAATTGTTGTTTGGTAAAGGGCTAAGAGAAAACATTCAGACAAAAGAAAGTATTTTCTTCTTTTGCCTCAATTATTTTTTAACTGTCCGATTTATCATTATTTTTCAAAATAGCTCAGTCCAATCATTTGCTACCTGGGAAAGGCTTAAAGACAAACTCAAGACATTCAACAAAACACGGTTAGTGACCAGCATTTGCTTCTTTCGCAACTATGTTTTTAAAATCGCGTGTTTTTCAAGAAAAATCTTTTCTCTTGTAAAATTCAATTTTTGTCTGTATGGACCTTCATTTAAAAGGTTTTAACATTTTCTCATATACTCTACCGCATTTTGATGTCCCCCAGGAAAGAAGTTGGGAAAAAACATTATGAAAAATGAAGAAATTGTTTTCAACAAGCCATTTTATTTCTTTTCACATTAGTTGTAAACCAAAATGACCAGACAATCAGAAATTTCATCAATTTATAGGTTGCCGTCTGCAACTTCTTTCTATTTTAACGAGTCTAAATATTTGTTTTGTGGTAATATAGGGTTAATTCACGTTTTTGAGGTTGTTAACATTCGCAGAGGCCCAAGAAATACGTTAATGCCCGACTGCGAAGCAGGAGGGTCGTTTTAGTATTTTGCGGGCCTCTGCGAATGGTAACGACCGAAAAATACGTGAATTAACGCTATTATTGCATAAAAAGCATAAAATTCCAATGATTACTTACCTCAAACCCCTTGATATGTGAGAAAATTGAACCGAGGTGAGATAAGAAAATGTCCGTCAAAGTTGTTTTATTCTGATAAATCTTCCGAGAATTTTTTGTTATGCGTGACGTCGGTAAAACAACGCTATGACATAATTTGGCGCCAAAAGGCGAACGTCGCTTATTTATTGCAATACCTTGAGAATTTTGCGGGAAAAGAGACAATTGTTTATTTTGAAGGGTCAACTCGAGGATATTTAAGTGCAAAACCGGTCCGATATCGCACGTGAATCTGCCGATTAATGCACGATTTTTCTGGATATCCGCACGTGAATCTGCCGATTAATGCACGATTTTTCTGGATATCCGCCCGATTTCTTGTCGTTATTCAATGTCGATAACGGCCCCAAAACAAACTTTTTATGCAATAATGGTTTTTAAACCTGTTCTCCCTTTTGATTGAATATATGGTTTAACCTCAATTATATAGTGGACACAGTACTGGATCAACCGTGAATTCCTGTCATTTCTCTCACCAGCACTACCACAATATCCTTAAAGAGCCTCTAGCTGCTCTCCCACTTATGTCCATGATAATCCACACATAATTGGTGGGAGACATAAAACCGGGGTATGTCGAAAGGATATTTGCCACAGCTAGGGATCACACCGGAGTCCCCATGATTCAACGGACTATCAACTGTTTTGACATCCCCAATTTGGCAATAGAAAAGGGTTTGTGAAAGCATTGAGGCAAAAGAAGGAAATAATGCTGAGAGTTTTGTCCTTTTGTCTCAACATTTTCTGTTCTATATTTTACACAAGTCCTATCTTAATCGACATCAATTTTTCATCTGCTTCAGCTTTCAATTTCGGTCACTCAATGTAAAGGTTTACTTTATGGGAAAGGGTAAACCATTTTATTTAGTTACCTGTATTTATGTTTAAAGTGACATTTCACATTTATTTCATTTTTAAAAAAAGTATGTCTAGATGCAAAGATTGTTTATTCTAATGCGTAGTAATGCTATCAGTTTTTTGAAGTTGTTATTTATACGTGAAAAATATGCCTTTGAAGTTGAGACAGAAATGACAAATTCTATATAAATCTGAACTGTTGTCCGCAACAATTTGTTTAATTTTAGCACAAAAATATATATTTCTCGTAAACGAATCAATATTTTGGCTTGAAATTTTCAGAATTTTTGTAAGAAAACATACTCTTTCAGATAGAACAAAGGTGAAATTTATATAAAAATAATCGTGAAATGTCAGTTTAAACTTTTGTTTAATAAAACAAAAAACAGTTTGCAATTATCTATGCCAATCAAAATGATCAGAATGGTTGACGAAATGTTTTGATGTCCCATCATCAAAACTACTTTTAACCATTTCCCAAACAAGACATTGTCTGCAACAAAGGCTTGTTAAAGCATGTAGTGATAATGAGGAACTCTGGTCATCAGCAGAGCATTTCCTTCGTTTCCCTAAATAAGATACCAAACACAAGATACGAGATTTTGTTCAGAAAACTAAAAATAACATAGTGGGTGTCCTCCAATGAAAGATCATAACAAAGTATAATCAAGGAACAAAATCGAGATTACCTTAACACAATAGATGTAATAATGGAGTCACAAATATATACTGAGAGGCAAAAGAATGTATACACGTTTTATTTTTAATATTTCTCTTAATTTTCATTATATCAACTCAAAATTTTGTATTGTTTATTTCTACCCCAAAACCAATAACTCAGTTCTGATAAATTTCACCTGGAATTGCTTTGACCACAGGGGTCCGTAATTTGAGCCTTGGCACTATCTAGACTATTCTTTACTTATGTATGACAAGGGATTTTTGTACGTTCAATCTGATCGTCAATCCATCTATCACAAAATACGGTGGAACTTTTTCAAATTACCAGATAATCTGTCCAATCTTTCGCTAAACGAGAGCAAACATATTTTCCTCCAAAGAAAATGCAATTGTTTGGGGGTGGGTAACGAAGTCTGACTGCTACAATGGCTCAAAGTTGAAATTTCCATCGAGGTTTTGCTTTATTGACACTACCAAGTTCAGTCGATTTCAAGATATGAACACGTTTGAGATCAAACAGAACGCCATTCTAACTGCGTGAACACCTAAAGCAAGTTTAAATCAAACACTGACCTGTCACACTCGTCTTCTACAAACGCAAACAACTGAGAATTCGGTGATTTTGAGAATAGTTGTCAAATTTTCAAAAGGAAACCGCCTATCTGGGTCAGATGTAACGATGGGTAATTTCGTTGGATAATCGATGTCACGTTTTTGGTGACGTAATTAGCGGCGAATGATTTTATTGGCCGACTATGGTTTTTACAGCCTGGCGCGAGATTGGTACTCGATTTCTAAATCTATTTTTAAACAGTTTCATGATGTAAGAGCGGGAACCAGATGATATTTAAACATTTAGCTTACGGAGACAAAGGAAAGTTAGAAAAGTTCGCTCATGTTATTGTTTTTCAGCATTAAAGAGAAGATTATAAGGATGTAGATTATTTAAAACACATTTAGTCAAGCTAGTGGCGCTAGCGCTAGAAGTGGTGCTTCGATTTTCGGGGGGGGGGGGGGGGGGGGGGAACGAACGAACAAGTTAACAGAAACTAGTCGACCAATGACATTATTCGTCGCCAATTACGTCACCTTTTCAAAATGTCTACTTTCATGTCAATACTTTAGCTGAACAGAACAATCGTAAAATGTTTGGTTCTAAGCCATTAGAGAAGACAAATGTCAAAGGTTAGTGTTATATTTAGACTTGCTTTTGGGTTCATGCAGTTTAAAGGGCGCTCTGTTCGATCTCAAGTGTGCTCATATCTTGAAATCGACTGAACTTGGTAGTGTGAATGAAAGAAAACTTCGATGGAAATTTCAACTTTGAGCCATTTCAGCAGTAAGACTGCGTTACCCTACCCTAAACAATTGCATTTTCTTTGGAGAGAAATATGTTGGCTCTCAGTGAACGAAAGATTGGACAGATTATCTGGTAATTTGAAAAAGTTCCGCCGTATTTTGTGATAGAGGTGACGATCTGAGTGAATGTAGAAAAGTCCCTTGTCATAAGTAATGACTAGAATGTGTCAAGGGTCAAATTACAGACCCCTATGGCTTTGACTACCCATACTCCCGATACATGCCGATTTAGCAAACTTTGCACGTGCGACTCAGCGGAGCATCAAATATTGCCGTTAATCAGTATTTCGTGTCTTTAATCTTTATCACAACAAATCACATCCATAAATTTTCTCTACCATTCTAATAATGGTTAAAGTGACATTTCATAATTTTTCTCGGAAAAATGTTATTGCTTTATCTGATTTTTTTTCATATTTTGGAGAATCTGAAAATTTCGAGACAAAGTATTGCGGCGTCCACGAGAAAATGGCGATTTCCTATTAGATTCTTCCGTTAAATTTAGCCAGTTGACTTCAACATTCAATTTATTTAATACAAAAAAGTCATAGAAAATATTCTTTTTCTCGTGAACGCCATAAATCTTTGACTTGAATTTTTCAGAACTTTCAGATAAATATGTAAATAGTTGTAAATTACTAGAGAAAAAATAATGAAATGTAACTTTAAAGCAATAGGAGGAATGTTAATGATCATTCTTTTGTAAATGTCTGGCTGTTAATGATCAGCTCAGTATAATAATTCACGGCATCAGCTCCTGATGTATGAGGCTGAGTTTTCAACCTAACCGATAACGCGCATGTGTTAACAAATACATCATCTCCAAACTCAACATCGATGGGTTTGTGGAAACCAATAGCTGGAATTATTATGGATCCTGTCAGCCACATCAGGACATCTTTTGTTTCCACCTTTATTCCATTCACAGCTGTAGCTGTTCCTATGAACATAAACAAGGTGTCAAACTGTCACAAGATACGCCCGTAACACTGCTTTATGTCAACAGGGGGAGCGGGTTGGTAAAAGTTTCATGGTCCTAGCTATTATACTTTTCGAGATATGCCCTGGACGATTCAAGTATGAAAACAACAAAGGGCAATAACTCAAAATATAGGCTAGGTAGAGTTAAAATTCTTGTACACTGCACTCCTCCTTAGTGAGATCTATACACCCATGAAGTTTCATGATCCTAGCTATAATACTTTTAGAGATATACTCCGGACAAGATTCAAGTATGAAAAACAACAAAGGGCAATAACTCAAAAAATAAGCCAGGTAGAGTTAAGGTTCTTGTGCACTGCACTCCCCCTTGGTGAGATCTATACACCCATGAAGTTTCATGATCCTAGCTATTATACTTTTAGAGATATACTCCGGACAAGATTCAAGTATGAAAAACAACAAAGGGCAATAACTCAAAAAATAAGCCAGGTAGAGTTATGGTTCTTGTGCACTGCACTCCCCCTTGGTGAGATCTATACACCCATGAAGTTTCATGATCCTAGCTATTATACTTTTAGAGATATACTCCGGACAAGATTCAAGTATGAAAAACAACAAAGGGCAATAACTCAAAAAATAAGCCAGGTAGAGTTAAGGTTCTTGTGCACTGCACTCCCCCTTGGTGAGATCTATACACCCATGAAGTTTCATGATCCTAGCTATTATACTTTTAGAGATATACTCCGGACAAGATTCAAGTATGAAAAACAACAAAGGGCAATAACTCAAAAAATAAGCCAGGTAGAGTTAAGGTTCTTGTGCACTGCACTCCCCCTTGGTGAGATCTATACACCCATGAAGTTTCATGATCCTAGCTATTATACTTTTAGAGATATACTCCGGACAAGATTCAAGTATGAAAAACAACAAAGGGCAATAACTCAAAAAATAAGCCAGGTAGAGTTATGGTTCTTGTGCACTGCACTCCCCCTTGGTGAGATCTATACACCCATGAAGTTTCATGATCCTAGCTATTATACTTTTAGAGATATACTCCGGACAAGATTCAAGTATGAAAAACAACAAAGGGCAATAACTCAAAAAATAAGCCAGGTAGAGTTATGGTTCTTATGCACTGCACTCCCCCTTTGTGAGATCTATACACCCATGAAGTTTCATGATCCTAGCTATTATACTTTTAGAGATATACTCCGGACAAGATTCAAGTTTGAAAAACAACAAAGGGCAATAACTCAAAAAATAAGCCAGGTAGAGTTATGGTTCTTGTGCACTGCACTCCGTAATGATGAGAAGAATATAACTGCCAAGTTTAAAGTCAATCGGACTTAAGGTGACAGAGTTATGCTCCGGACAAAGAAGTGGACGCCGCCGGACGCCCGGACGCCCGGACGCCCGGACGCCCGGACGCCCGGACGCCGGACGCCGGACGCCGGACATCACGGGTGATCCCATAATACGTCCCGTCTTCGACGGGCGTATAATTATTGATAATAATGCAAGCCAATAAAAATGGACCAAAATAAGTGAAAACTATACTATACCCATTAGAAACTGAGGTCTGTTTTTGGGAAGCAAATTTGGAAAATTTGCTTTTCTTTGCAGCCGTGCTTCTCTGCACTTTAACATTCTCTGCATACCACACAACATCTTCCGGTCCTCCTCACTATAAATAGTTCTATCAAAAGCAAAAATTAATGAGGTAACAGTCATTCGAATGTTCATATGTAACTCTGAAGTTATACATGTAGATATTGAATAGTGTGACTGAAAGTGAAACATTCTATTAATCATGTCTTTAAGCGAAGAAAAGACCGACGTAGTAATTTGCTTAATTATGGTTCAAAGAACAGTCCAATGATCTTCCTTGTAAATCAGGGTCAGTCAAGTTTACTGAACTATGAAATATATTCAAAGGCTCAAAGCTATAAATAGACAATTTACACACTGATAAACCGTAGCGTGTATACATGTATTTACAACTGGTAGTACCTGGCAAACCGCGTCCATTGATTGGTTAGTACTAGTATACACATAAAGGTTGTCAACTTGTGCTAAAAATAGATTCAACTCACCAGCATGGAATCAAAGTATTCAAGGTATTCAAATGGATAATCAAAGTACCAAATCAAAGTAATCTACTTCTGGATAGGCCTACATTGTACATTATTAACAAATTTGCTTCCCAACAGTACTTTCAGTACTTTGATTACTGATGAATTTATTAGAATTCTTTACTAAGTTTTGACGTAATTTCATTTTTTCATCTGTTCTTTTAGACTTACATCTATGTGAGAGAGAGCAGCTGGTGGCTCGGTTTAGATATTGTGGTAGTACTGGCGAGAGAAGACAGGAATCCATGGTTAGGTGATCCAGCCGCCGCGATATGACCTTAGCAGTTACAGAGGCGTAAAACCCCAACAAACAAACAAATCTGTTAGACCTACGTTCAAACTTACGAAAAAACTTTAAATTAGTAAAGAATGTTCGTAAGTGCTTTAGTAAAACGGTCCCTGTGTCTCTCAGATAGACAGACTGACGCGAGACGGTTCATTACAGATCTTTTCGTTGCTTTGAGTTGTTTTACGTTAACTTTCTTTTGGATGATTGACTCTGACACAGCCCCATTTCCACTCTATTTCTGGTATATAGTAAGATATTTCAAGATTACAACTATTTAGTGGCCATCTTTTTACTCTTTTAAATTATTCGATTTCGCCTATTATTTTGCTGGATGGAAATTGAACTAGGTCCCTTCCAGAATCCTCTTTCATACATCTGCTATAAAAATTATTGATAGTGTATTTATTTTAATATCAATATTTCCATTGTACCTTTCGTAGCTTGGAGGAAAGTCAAAAACCCTTGTCCAGTTGCCTTCTGGTCCATCTCCAAGTTTCCTGTCGCATACGTAAATCTTAGGAGACCTCTGACAGTATTTACAGTTACTGGTTTTACTCTCCCACTAAGTAAATGTCGAGCAGCATCTTTGTTGTCATCATGCTTTAAAACACTTAAAACGTCATGTGTGTTCAAGCCTGTAATTAAATAGAATAAATTTCGTATTAATAACTGAATACATTTGACTTTTGTATTTGATAAAGTATTTAAAGACAAGGGAATCCGTCGGAGCGACAGACACCCTACTCGCACCCTACTCGCAGCATTGTCACAAAAAGGTGAAGATTAAATTGTTCCTGATAAAAGACAGGAAAAGAGATGAACAGTTAAAATATTAAGATGTGTTTTACACTCAAAAGAGCTAAATAAATTATAAGTGGTTGCTTTCGTTGATATATTCAATTCTTGGTCCTTATTTTGGATGAAAATATCTATTTTTTGCACAAAATTTGATGCCAACTCGCCTCGCTTCAGGTAAGACATTTTGCAATAACTCTGTTATTTCTGTAACAATTTTCAAGCGTTTTGCTGCATGTATCCCGCCTTATCGAGCTCTTTCATCGGATGCATGACATATTAGATAACTCATGATACTTTTTCCGAAATATTGTCCCAACCGACCAGAAAGCGAAATGGTAACGACTATGGCCAAATTAACCACGCTTCAGGTAAGAATTTGTGCAATAACTTTCTTATTTATGCGTCAATTTTCATGCGGTTTGTTGCATGTACTCTGTTTTACTGAGCCCTTTTCTCAGATGTATTATTTATCTGGAACTTCCATGTACTTTTCTCAAAAACCGATCCAAATCGACTAGAAAAAGGGCCTGAATTTTTTGTCGTTTTTCTGGTGGGTTGGGATAAATTTTTGGACAAAGTACAAAGATTCTACAAACAAGTCATATATCCGAGGAAAGAGCTCACTAATGCGGGGTACGTGCAACAAACCGCTTGAAAATTGGAGCAGATATAAGAAAATTATTGCACAATTTCTTACCTGAAGCGAGGCAAATTTGTCCGTATACTCCGTATTCGTTATCCATCCCATCATGCACAATCCCCACCGTGTAATGTATTACAAACCTTTCATAAATTGGTTAAGCTCTGGGAGACAGGATGTTATTTGGTGTTCAATCAAAGCAGGGCCGATATTTTTCAATTTTATGTAGGCCTAATTTTTATAATTCGGGAATGTTTTCCATATCTTACTATGTATATTATGTTCATTTTTTGCATACGGGATCTGGCCCCGGTTTCTCGAAAAAACTTAAGTATATTCTCATGAGTTCATGCTCAACTTCTATTCAATACCAATCAACGTTGATTGGTATTCAATTGAAGTTCACGTGGATTTCGTGCGATTTGACCACGATGCTCAGATTTGAGCATGAGAAGATACTTAAGTTTTTTCGAGAAACCGGGGCCTGGTTTACCTGTGCTGAGTCTGACAAGTTTCTCAAACATTGTTTTTAGCTCGACTTTTCGAAGAAAATGAGAGCTTATAGGCTACTGTCACCCGGGCGTCTGCGTTGGCGTTGGCGTTGGCGTCGCAACAAAGGTTAAAGTTTTTTTCAAATATCTGTTTCCATTTATGCTATTGCTCTGAAACTTTGCACATGCTTTTGTGACCATAATATTAGCCTCTAGGCAAAGATTCATTACTCTCACATTTAAATTACTGGAATTTTAACCTTTTTTGACTTAGAAATTCTGGGTTAAGCAACTTAGAAAAGTCGAGCGCGCTGTCTTATGGACAGCTCTTGTTTGGAGTTCGGATAAGTCCCTTTTCGAGTGATGGGTCACATACATGTATATTTGTTATAAGTAGGCCCAAACAATTAATGACAACGGGCGGGAAAAGGCATTATATTTTGCAACTCAAAAACGCGAAGATGAGCGATTTTCCTAAAAAATTCACTGCAATAGACAGCAAATTTTCTATTTTCATTCGACGAACAATAATGCTTGGGACAATTCGACCAAAAAAGCAGCTAACTTTTACCTAGTCCGTATGGCGTATCACGTGAAAGAGAACGCGCGTAAATGACGTCTTCAATAATGTACGAAATAACGTGAAATGCGTCTAGAACGCGACGTTTAATTGGTTGCTACTGCATAACAACCAACAGGACAACTGGTAGACGGCGTTTTGCGATTTCAACAAAATAGGACTAAATTCGCCAAGGGTAAATACAAACGTAGGCGGGTTCAACCTTGGCTAGCAAAAATGACATAGACCAGATGAGCTAACAAAGCTACAAAAAATATTTGAGCCAGGATCTAGAAAAACGTTAAGGGCTTTTGAGCCCAACATAGATCCAGATCAGCCTGTGCATACGCACAGTCTGATCAGGATCCAAGTTGTTCTCTAATAGCTTCTTCGTGACATGTAGTAACTTAAAGAGAGCAGCATGAATGCATATTGGACTGCATTTGACAACAGACTGATGTTGAAACTCAATTTGAAAAATGCTGTAAGGGACGTTTTTCCAGATCCCGGCTCATTTGATTCCAAGGAATATCATACCTAAACCACATGCGTTCATACGTCGGATGAATATTGGGTTGATTGTTGTTCGTGGCCCATCCAGACAAACCACTTTAAAAGAAAACAAAGGATTTGTTCTCCTGCAGTAGGAGGCTGCTGCTGACATAGGGCGAGCTGGTCTGCTCTCATTAGCAGTTCTAAAATTGACAAAACTGAAAAAAAGAGAAATGTTGTTTATTAGGGGTGTATAGAGGATTATATTTTTGTAAGTTGTTGAAAAGTCTGAATCCAAGCCCATGTGATCCAGACTCAAAATACAAATCATGAAATTTGACTTGTCACACTAAAAGGTACAATTAGCCTACTTAAACCCTTTCATAAAGTACAAAATTTTAGCGTGTTACAATTTGAAAGCTGTTGCGGGAGACAAACACTTTGATAAATATGGAATATTACACTAGCATGATTTTACCGCTCCTTGTATTTGTTTCGAGTGCGCATGAATATCTTGATATTTGACTTGTAATATTCCTTTTAAAGCTACTATTTCCCAGATTTGGACCCAAAAATTGTCAAATACAAACGAAATGTACACTTTTTAAGCTTTATATGACCTGATTAAATGATTACGACAAACTATTGAAGCAACGACTCATTTTTTCGCAATTTGATACCAAATTCATGAAGCGATATCGAAAGTAGGTCAAAACAATAGGACATGCGACTTTCTTAAATGACGTCACAACATACATGATGACGTCATATTGAAATTCAAGTGTGAATCTCGTTTGAATCATGGTCCGCGCTGTATGCGCATGTGCAACAATTTCAAAATAATTCTAACCCCATCAGTGATGGGGTTGAATTTAGGTTTGGATTCTCCCTAAATTCAGCTATCTGTCTTGTAATTTCGGCTCATTCTCTGTCTGAATCGCATATTATTAACCATCCCGAGGTTGTCAACACAAAAGTTTTGCATATTTTTTCAAAAAAATTCATTTTTTGCAATTAGACCATCTGTTACCGTCGCCCTTTAAGAGTCGTATACCACAATGTCTCTATTTGATGAGAAATGCAATTTCATTACAAATAATGATCTTTCAAAATGCAAATGGAAGTTTCTTTCGATAACGTAGAGTTCTACAAATGGCGGGAAATTGAGCCCGTGCGTTACGTCATCATAAAAACTTGCCATATTTGATAACATATTTCCCGCGTATGTGATAGGGATTTTTTTTTGTCGTGTCTGATTTTTAAACCCAGAAATTTTATAGCTATACATGTATATCGCAGGAAAAGGAGGAAAACGCCTTAGTCTTAACCCTCTTAGTAGTTACAGATCTTATGAATCTATATACATGTGGTTATTTCTGGAGATTTTTTTGGCTGTGAAAGTTTGCCGTTGCTGTCTGTGCGATACGGTTTGTCCTTAGAGAGGTACACATTCAGGGATTGTAAATAAAATCAAGAACAGATACTGTGCTTAGTCTTATCAGTTTTCTCCCGATTGAAAGCCAGCTTCATAAGAGGAAATTGATATTCTTCGGACAGCTATGTCGCTTAGAAAGGTAGGCCTACTGTGTCGTGAAAGATATGTTTTTGATTCATATATGTGCCTTTCTAAATCTTAGTGGTATGTCGAACTTGGATTTATTTTTGAAATTGAAAAGCTTTTGCTTAAATAGCGTCTATATCGAGTTTTGATAGAATACAGTCGTGATGCTGCATTTCCTTCTAAGAATGTTTGAAAAAAAAAATCAATGAAGAGTTTTCGCATCATATTATTACTGAATGGGATCCAAGAACTTCTACCCCGCAGTTCATAATATACAGGAAAATTCATCCATACTTTAAAAGCAACACGCTTTGCAATCATGCAAAATATTATCCCAATACATTACAGGATTGTTTTTCTCTGACTCAGCTGGTTGTTTTTCTGTCACATTCTGAGACTGTTTGCTCACGTTGCGGTGACAGTAACATTCAGGTGAGTCTTACTGAACACATTCTAACTACATCACGGTGGATAACCCACATGACTTTTGGGAAGCGTTAACACCGAAAAATCGTTCACTTCAAGGTATGTTTTGATTAATTTCTCAGCTTATACTCTATTGATTTTGACGAGATAAAGTGCATGGAACGCGCATTTGAGAGGACTTTTCCCGTTTGTAACTCACCCTGCTTCAAATCCCGTGGTTTCTTCAAACATGCAAGCGAAAGTTTTTGTCGGTGAACGTGAACGCTTCCCACTTTCGTTTTGCACTTACAAATACTTTGGCTCGAATGTTTGAAGAAACCACTGGATTTGAAGCAAGGTGAGTTAGAGCCGGGAATAGTCATTTCTTTGGCGCGTTCCGTGCACTTTACCTCATCAAAATCAATAGGGTATAAGCTGAGAAATTAAACAAAAATACCCTGAAGCGGATGATTTTTCCGTGTGGACGCTTTCCAAAAGTCACGTGGGTTACCCACCGTGTACATGTACATGTGAGAAAGTTATAGCATGTTCGCTTTTCTTCACAAGGAAAATTAGTTTAAGTTTATTGGGGTTTTACGCCGTTTTCAACTACCAGGGTCATATCGCGGCGGCTGGAGCACCTACCCATGGATTCCTGTTGTTTCTCAAACCAGTACTACCACAACACCCTTACCGAGCCTCCAGCTGCTCGCCCACTTAGGTTAACGATTTCAAAACCCATTGGTGGGAGACAATTTTGTCAGAAAGGGTATTAGCCGCGGACGGTTATCGAACCCGGGACCTCTCGAATGAGGGTCAGATGCGCTACCAACTGCGCTAAGGCCGCGGCCTCAAGGAAAATTAGACGACTGTTTCCTGTCACCACTGGTGGTGAACTAAAACAATTTTCGCTACAACAATGTATAGATATTTTGCGTTTAAATGTGAGTTTATATATTTTTTTCTAATGACAATGAACTTGTTCTAAAAATAGACCAGGTTTACCGTTTTGTATTGACAAACTGTCGGTGTTGTTATAAATCGCGTAACTACAGCTTCGATAAAGCCGTAGTTACGATATTTTATAACAACACCGACGGAATACATTGATCGCGAAAAAAAACGACCCTTGCTTTGGCCGAGTTCACCACCAGTGCGTGCGGTTCATTATTTATATGCACTGTTCGATAGAAATGACCATTCAATATACATCCTTTAACAATCATGTTCTATGGTTCTTGCACAGAATATGGTTGTGCTAGTGTAAACCACAATAACCTTGTTAAAAACCTGCCAGCAGTACTGAGAGTTAATGATGATAATCAAGATCTGCCCTTTTCACTCCCTCTCATTATTTTTATTTAAATTTGTACAAAAGATCCATTTATGAATATTCAGTCTGAAATTTTGCTGCTTGGTGAATAGATTAAATTGACTAATGATAAAGTACATAACTACATAATTGTATTGTTCATATTCAAACTGACATCAGGCCCGTAGGAAGCAATTTCATATGGATGGGGGGGGGGGGGGGGGGGGTGGGGGTGGCTAATTTGGATTTTCCCAAAATTTTCAGTGTATAATTAACAAAATTGGGTACTTTTGGTCAACATTGGGGGTGCTTAGCCCCCCCCCCCTCCCTAGCCCCTCCTGTTCCTACAGGCCTGGACATTGAATGTTTGATACATTGTCTATATATAGACACATAGACATTTGACAGATGTAATGTATTTATATACAAACGTATTTCATATTATGTCTGTCTTCATTTTTAGCGAACCGGGACTTTTTGTCCCGTGAACTAATGTCACAGCCCTAGTGTCGCGTCGCGTCGCGTCGGCGTCTTCATTTGAAAAACTTTAAACTGGTCAATATCTCAAGCTTTATTGAAGATAAAGATACAGCCTTCATATTTCACACATAAATACTTCCTGCCAAGACCTTTCATACGGGACCATGACCTTTGACCCAGTGACCATGACCTTGGAGTTTGACCTACTTAAAGAAACTTTTACCTGGCCTTTATCTCATGAAATATTATAAATATAGCCATGGCATTTCACATATTGATACCTCTGGCAATGACATCGAGACCACGACCTTTGACCTAGTGACCCTGAATTTTGACATTGGTCCTTTTTTGCGACAAGCTTTCGTAAATGCGAGCTACGTTGTCCGCGGACAACTCTTGTTGTCTCTCTGTGGTTCTGTATGTCTCTTTTCTTTATTAATCTCTTTAGTGTTTTGTTTGTTTGAATTAAATAGTAGTTGTAATGCCAGTATTAGAGAAAATAAAGAATTAAGAAAGAAATGACGTGCCTTGGCAGATTGAGGACACGAACTGATTGTAATGTCGTACTTTAAAACAGGCACGTGTTTTTGAGTTCAAATATCCCTATGCTGTTTATGAATTGGACTGCATTCTAATCAATCAATATTTCCTTTTCAGAGCATGTTTTATTTTTTCCTTTATCAAATACTGGATATGTAATCTGTTAAGTTTGAAAGACAACGATCCCATGCATATCGAAAGGACTTTAAATTTGCTAGATACTATAGGCGTCATGACATTGTGGGAGAAAGTCAGAGTAGGGGCCTAGGCATAGTTTAAGTGATGCTTAGCAATAATTCGGGTCAAAAAGAAAGGAATTCTAGCGCTGGTACCAATATTTCACTTTCTTTTGAGACCAGATTCCATTTTAATTTAACTCATAGAAATATAGATATGGTAAAAAAGATAATGATTCAGTAGGACTGAATAAGATCTAACTGGATGCAAATTTTCGCTAAATAGAAATGATCTTCCCATGCAAATTAATCATGTTCTAAAAACTAACATGGGCCCGGCCCTAGTCAGTCTTTTCACTTTTATGTGCTTTTCTGAATCTGGAATGTTTTCCATATTTTACTATGTTCATTGTTCATTGAAATTGGATATGGTTGACCCATACTGAGTCTGATCATTTTACAAATTTGGGGTTTTGGACGCCTGATAAGGTCCCTATGAGCGGGACGGGTCACATATCGTCGATGTAAATGCAAAATCTCGTATGTCGATTTTTGCGATTTTCAAAGTAGATATAGATCTACAACCTTGTCTACCCAGTAAAGACAATTTTTGAAGGTTTAGATAAAATGTTACTGACCAGTAATAATGACACATTACATATGTGAACAGTATGTTCATTTTCAGTAAATCCCTTCAGTATGGGAACAGTCATTATGACATTCATTTTATTACCCTTTAAAATTTTCCATGAACGAGATACGAGGTTTAGCATTTGCAACGAAGATTTTACTTCTCATTCTCGGAATATTCTAATGACAAATTATACCTGCTATTTCGTGCTATATATATATGCAAAAAAATATTTTTTAATTCAAAGTATTTTTATAGGATTTTTCTTCACACAAACAAAAAAAGACACAGTTAATATAATTTTTAGTGATCCTGTAAAAACTAACTCGTATTTTATCTCAGCAATAAAAAAAAAACTTCACTTAAATTTTGTTTTAAAACTATAAAGGGAGGCTATTTTTGTAAAATAGTGAAGTTATTGCCAGTTATTTTCTCTCCATTATTTACTTTTATATTTTTAATGATTCTCCGATTTAAATATTATGGTCTTTGAAGTCTATTGTTGTTTTTGAAGCATAGAAATATGCACTCAGCTCTAGATCCTGAGTCATTACTTATATGAAGCAAAAAACACATAAGATACATAGGATCAAATACGGTAGATCTAGATGGATTGAAACTCTAAAATTTTGACGTCACTTTAAAAGCGGTTGCCCGATAACGTCATGATCGATGTCATTAGGGTAAACTGATCGTGAGTCGGACACCCTTTCACTTCAAGCCCTTACCGTTCTTAAATCCTGGCGAGTTTCAATACCCGATTTTTTCCGGCATCTGCTGGTACCTTTCTTTCGCAGATTGAGACCAAAAATTTAACTATATCTCTTTGTATAGAGAAAATATAAAGCTGGGAACCACAATACCCTAAATTGATCGTGAGTCGGACACATATGACTGTGAGTCGGACACATTGACATTGAGTCGGACAGTACATTGGAAATCGTAGCCCAGCCCCACATAATTACGCTCGTAGACGCCCCTCTGAAGAAAAGTGTTGAAAAACATGGTGAAAATGAAGAATTTGCTTGTGATAAACAATTTCCTCAATTTTAACAATGTTTTCTACTTAAAGGGGCGGGTAGATTCTAATTAACTTTCTAACCTAATCAACTTCAGATTGTCGTCTGCAACCTCCTTCGTTTAGCCCAAAATTTTGTTGTCTCGTAATATATTCACAGGTCATCAGCGGGTATATTGTGGATATAAGGTATATGACTCATTATCTAGCAGTGTTTAGAATCTGGACGAATGAATCCTGGTAGAAAAGCTACAAGATCAGTATAAAAATAATTCATGTCTCCCAAACACCCACCATTTCCCCGAGAAGATCGTTTAAGAAAAATGTCGTCAAATTTCTGTTGAGAAAAAATATGACAGTTACACTTTACAGATTCTCGTATTTAGCCTATAAAGTGAGTCAAAACAAAGAATATGGAATTATTTCTTATATGATAAATGTATCAACACTATGTCGGAAATGTGTATAATTATTTGATAAAAAAGCAACTCTCCGTTCCACTTTCAACTTGAGATTGGGCGTCTGATTTATCCGACAAAATATTTAAAGTTCGGATAGTTTCGTCATGCCTTAAAACGTGACTAATTCTTTGAATTTGGTTGTCCTTACATTGACAGAAACAGGCTACTACAGTTTGGTTAATGTGCTTTATTTTGAACAGTAGAAATGACGTTAATGCCTTCGAAGTTTGTTCACCAACCACCAAACAATTCCGATCCAGATAAACGATAAATAAACAAATTCTACGACCTTTTTGCTCAACGATTCTAGCGGAAAAAAGTAATTCCAAAATAGCATTTTACGGTCATTCGAAGTTCCTTACCGCGGATGAATTAATCCTCCACAATAGTTAACAATCCATCGCAAGACAATTAAATTTCTATCAGAAATGACCTTTGTTCGAAGGTGCAGATATTCATTATTTGGCCACTATCAAAATACCCGAATGCGGTTTTTTTTATTCATGTGGCACGGTTTAGTAGATCTGCTGAGCTTGTGTTTAATTGATTGGTCGGAACAGTTTGTGAGTCTCCACCCATTCGATGATTTATATGCTTGATTGACAGGAATATTCACGTGCTGATTTCGCATTTCTTTGTCGGAACAAAATGACGTCATACAATCGTCATACCACTAACTGTCATAGGGCGAGTTTAAAACATCAAAGAAAATCGAAAACACATGTTTTTGAACACTTTCCTCCTTTCAAAAGAAATAGACTCATTCTGATTACTAATACGAGCACACCTGTTGAATTTTTGAGGTGTGCATGTAAACTTTGAATTGAATTGGTTATCGATAAATTGAATCATTAATTGGATTATTTCAGCAACAAGGTATTGATCACTTCACATTACATTTGAGGAGACAAAACATTCCAGACGTTTTTTTGTACTTTTTGTTTGCCGACCACAG
>CAVMGG010000103.1:0-16069 GCA_963680895.1 Fragum sueziense
AACGTAGTGTATCAGAGGCGGGAACCAAACTCTTCTAGTAGAGCTCTTCCTGCCTAAATCGCACATGGCTATATTTCACATGAGAAAGTGAAAAATAAAACAAACTGAAATGGGCGACAAAGATGACAAGGGCTACAGATGGGAGACTGAATATGAAAAGACATGGTAATAAAAGAAATACCTGGCCATACAATAATTTCTAACCCAATATGCAGCATCAGACGTAATCGATATTGTTCGGCCCCTTGTCGTGTCGACCTATTCCAGATTTAGTTGGGTTTAACTACTTTCCTGTTCATGTGTTTGATTGTTCATGTTACTGTTAATAAAGACCAGTGATTTGTTAAAACTTATCAATGTGGGACTCATTGTTTTCTAAGCTGGACTTATTGATTTTGCTCTGGGACTCATTGTTTTCAGAAATGCGAGTCCCGGGACCCATAGGTAGCAAAATCTAGATTATTCACTGCTTCCCTTCTTGAACCCTTTCCCAAACAAAAAAAATGCAAGTCCAACATGAAAGCACTCAAAACAGCTGCAGAAGACAAAATGAATGTTAATTATCCCCCGCCGAAAAAAATTTTTCGCGGGGGGGGGGGGGGGGGGGGGGGGGGGGGATATTGTTTTTGCCATGTCCGTCCGTCCGTCAGACATTCGTTTCAGCACTATTTCTTGGAAACTATAGACCGGATTTCGATGAAACTTGGCACACAGCTTCACTACAAAGAGGACATGCGCATATCGTCGGGGTTACCCGGTTCCACCATTGAATATAGAGTGACTGCCCCTGACTGTTTAAGCCATATACATACAGAGTGATATTCGTTTCCGCGCTATTTCTTGAAAACTGTAGACCGGATTTCGATGAAACTTGGCACACAGCTTTACTACAAAGTGGACATGCGCATATCGTCGGGGTTACCCGGTTCGACCGCCGAATTTAGAGTTACTGCCCCTGACTGTTTTAGCCATATACATACAGTGATATTCGTTTCCGCGCTATTTCTTGGAAACTATAGACCGGATTTCGATGAAACTTGGCACACAGCTTTACTACAATGAGGACATGCGCATATCGTCGGGGTTACCCTGTTCGACCGTCGAATTCAGAGTTACTGCCCCTGACTGTTCAAGCCATATACATACAGAGTGATATTCGTTTCGCGCTATTTCTTGAAAACTGTAGACCGGATTTCGATGAACCTTAGCACACAGCTTTACTACAAAGTGGACATGCGCATATCGTCAAGGGTACCCGGTTCGACCGCCGAATTTAGAGTTACTGCCCCTGACTGTTTTAGCCATATACATACAGTGATATTTGTTTCAGCGCTATTTCTTGAAAACTGTAGACCGGATTTCGATGAAACTTGGCACACAGCTTCACTACAAAGTGGACATGCGCATATCATCGGGGTTACCCGGTTCCACCGCCAAATTTAGAGTTACTGCCCCTGACTGTTTTAGCCATATACATACAGAGTGATATTCGTTTCCGCGCTATTTCTTGAAAACTGTAAACCGGATTTCAATGAAACTTGGCACACAGCTTTACTACAATGAGGACATGGGCATATCGTCGGGGTTATCCAGTTCGACCGTCGAATTCAGAGTTACTGCCCCTGACTGTTTAAGCCATATACATACAGAGTGTTATTCGTTTCCGCGCTATTTCTTGAAAACTGTAAACCGGATTTCGATGAAACTTGGCACACAGATTCACTACAAAATGGACATGCGCATATCGTCGGGGTTACCCGGTTCGACCGACGAATTTAGTGTTACTGCCCCTGACTGTTTAAGCCATATACATACAGAGTGATATTCGTTTCCGCGCTATTTCTTGAAAACTATAGATCGGATTTCAATGAAACTTGGCTCACAGCTTCACTACAAAGTGGACATGCGCATATCGTCGGGGTTACCCGGTTCAACCGTCGAATTTAGAGTTACTGCCCCTGACTGTTTTAGCCATATACATACAGAGTGATATTCGTTTCCGCGCTATTTCTTGAAAACTATAGACCTGATTTCAATGAAACTTGGCACACAGCTTTACTACAATGAGGACATGCGCATATCGTCGGGGTTACCCCGTTCGACCGCCGAGTTTAGAGTTACTGCCCCTGACTGTTTAAGCCATATACATACAGTGATATTCGTTTCCACGCTATTTCTTGAAAACAATGGATTTCAATGAAACTTGGCATACAGCTTTACTACAATGAGGACATGCGCATATCGTGGGGGTTACCCGGTTCGACCGCCGAATTTAGAGTTACTGCCCCTGACTGTTTTAGCCATATACATACAGTGATATTCGTTCTGTTGAAGCCATATGCATACAGAGTGATATTCGTTCTGTTGAAGCCATATACATACAGAGTTATATTCATTTCCAGGCTACTTTATTGACAATGAAAATATGTTCGGCGGGGGATATCAATTCAACGAATTTGCTTGTTAAAAACTAGATTTGTGTTAAGTTTCAGTTTTTTTTTCCTTCTTCGGCAGGGGCCTGTTAAAGGCCCCTTCCCCTTGACAAAAGGCCTCTTTCCCCAGAAAAATTTCTTTTAAATCATGCAGTTTTCCCCCAAATTGAGGTTTACCTTGGAAATTTTGTTCCCCTTTAACAGTTTCACGAACCTGTTTTTTCCCCTACAAAAAGGCCAGACCCCTTCCACCCGATTGAAAACCCCCAGATGTTTAGTTTAAAAAATATTGAGTCAAAAGGTAGAAAAAATGCTGAATGATTATATTCAGCATTTTCTTCCTTTGTCTCAATGTTCTCCTAAGTCTTTTCAAAACCATGGGCAGGTATTATCAACGATCTTACTACCACATTTTTGTGTAAACTATATTACAAAACATCTGATTGCAGAGGAAATCAGATTAGGCCAATCTGGTTTGTTGTTACAAATAATTACGCTAAAAATAATCGTACAATCGCTGGTAATATAGGCACAAGGTCTTGTTTTGCAAAAGGGTTCATGTAAATCCTCCAAAGCCTAGAGAACCACTTTTCTGTGTATGTTTTTAACTCAACTACATGTAACTGAAGTTCTATATTAATACAGTATATGTATATCAGTAAATGAACTTTTTTTTAACATGAAACATATTTACACACTGAGGAGAAAATGCAGTAAGTTTTACCTCATTGCTACCCAACACTGGATGTAACTGCAGCTTGTCTGGAGCTATACTTTCTTGCGCTGTTACTTGTTGACTTCTTATGTGTAGAAGTCAGAAGTCAAGTCTAGTAGTATCCACCTTATACCATAGTGGTTAAGTTTTGACTTAACCTTTTCCCAAACAAGACCTGGTTTTGACGTCCTTAAGAGATAAGGCTTGGGAAAAGATTGAGGCAAAAGAAGAAAGTGTTGATAATCAGCACTTTCACCTTTTGCCTCAATATTTTCTGAGCTATATTGTACACAAATCCAATCTTGATTAACACATCTTTTGTTGTCTGCAGCAGCTTTTGAATTGAACCACCCCAAAAAATTGCCGTTTGGGAAAGGTTTAAGGTGCTGAGAGGGAACTTTGTGGACAAAGGCCTTAGAAAATCCAACAGAAGTGCATCTGCTAGTATCTGTTTGGATTTGTCTTGTAGCGACATCCTGAATTCTGAGAAGAAGTTGAGTTTCACAGGGTCTGTGTTTACAGAAGCTATGTTCAGGGTTTTCAGCATCCTATCCTTTTAACGAAAGGATACAATTTTATCTGAGTAAAAAATGAATGAAAGAAGACCCAAGGGGCTGTCTTAAACCACCCAGATCCTCCAGTGATATTGTATACTGAACACTTGATAGTCTGGTTTACTAACTGATTTTACTCTGATTTGTAGCAGTTGAAAACATTGTGGGGAATGAAGAAATTGTTGTCACAAAGGCGTCATCAATGTGCATCGGTTTTCCTATGCTTTCTGTGACAAAAAAAATGAGCTCTTAGATTTTGGCAAGTTAAGAAAATTCCCAATAATGACTAGGAAAACCCCTGCTGTGCAGTAATGGGTTAATTTGATGTGATAAATAATGATAAGTTTTGCTTCAGTTTCAGTTTGGGAGAATGTTTCCGGAGATGCCGGGCAGAAACTTTACAGAGACGTACAGATGTTTTTCTGTTACCATGCTTGGAGACAGGGAAGATGTGGAGAGGGGAGGCAAAAGTAAGTTTGAGTATAGCTAAAGAATTTTGTAATTAACCCATTTCTACACATTGATGCATTTTGACGCCCCTCCAAAACTGGCTTTATAGGAAAACATTGTGGAAAATGAAAAAAAATGCATGAAACAAGGAATTTTTACATTTGCCTCAATGTTTTCTACCCAAATTGACCAGACAATTTTCAATTCTTTCACTTGAAATTGTACCCTGCATCATCTTTGGATTTAGAACTGTTTAAAATTTTGTTGTCTGGTATTTCGTTATTCCTTTACCAAACAGTGACTTCTTATGATGCACCTAGCAGAAAAGCCTTGAGAAAATATTAAGACAAAAGAAGTAAATGTTGAAAATTTTTCTTGGGGGAATGAATGAGACAATATTGTTGACAGTTTATAATTTTTCAATTTTTTATATGCCAGAAGGGTCGTATTATGTTATAGCCCTGGCTGTCTGTCCGTTAAGGTGTCTGTCCATTCTGTTTGCAATATCTTGTGTGCAAGTGAACGCCTCCAACAGTTTCTATGGAAATTTGACCAAACTTGCCATGCAATGAATCTCCTTAGTGTCTAGTTGTGCAGACAATCTTTGAGTTATCTGCCCTTGAATTACAAAAAATGGCCAATTTTACTGACAAGCCCTTCTCGGGTGTACAGCGCAGCTCTGCGAAGGTCTTGTCTTTACAAGCAATGTACATGTATTAAAGTTTGTGAAATTAATGGAATTAAAATTGTTAAATTTTCATACTTTGATTAATACAAATGGTAAGATTTTTTCTGCCCTATGCTACATTCCATGATGTGTGTGCAATTGAGCACAGAAATGTCAGAAAACACCCAGGCAAAAAGGAGAAATTGCTGTTGCATTTTCTAACATGCATTTATTATTTGTCCTCTGCAACACTTTTAAATTTGGACAAAATGATATTTTTGTTTTCAGATTTAAAGTAAACACACATCACTTTCTTTTTCAGTTATAATGCCACCATCTGCGTTGGATAAATTAAGTAAGTTACTTATTTAAAACCCATTACCACACAATGAAGCCTGTTGATGCCCTACAAAAAGGCTTTGGAAAATTCTGTGGAAAACAAAGAAATTGCTTGTGAAATTTCATTCGCCTGCATCATCTTTGAATTAAGACTAGTCTAAAAAATTTGCTGTCTAGTAGATTTAATGGATAAAGAAATTATTAGAATATGATATTTTTTATCATGAATTGCGTTTTCACATACTTGAAGTTTACATTGGTACAAATCTACAATTCTAGTGAATTCCTTTTCTTCCTTGAATGAGTGCCCCTAAAGTGGACCCATTATGAATTCCAACTGAAGGACATTTTCCCCAAAGTCAGGTTGAAAAACAAAATCTCATAACGTCAATCACAGGTTGTTGGCTGTTATTTTGATTTCCTTTGTCTATTATAGACATTTGTCATAGATACTTTGTCTATTATACATGGTTCGCACAGGTCTTGAAAAACCCTTGAATTTGGTCTTGGCCTTATAAAACCCTTGAAAATGGACGTGAGCCTTGTAAAACCCTTAAAAAGCAAGTCTGAGCCCTTAAAATACCCTTGAATTTTATTGCTCCAATGTTTTCTTTGTAAATGATATTCACTGGTCTTTTAACATATCCGTCATCAAGTACCCCTAATAAATAAGACTTAGTTTTTGCAATATAATTGTTTCACAGTAACTGTATAAAGTGTATGAAAACCAATATACAAACCTTGTTTGCGCTTAGATTGTTAATGTTAGTAGCCCTTGAATTTTAAAGTTGAGTCCTTAAAAATCCTTTAAAAGCCCTTGAATTGTTTAATCAAAATTTTGTATGAACCATGTTATAGACATTTATAGATACTCTTATAAATATTTTCTTTCTCCTCAAAATAATAATTTCAACTTTTAAGCTTTTCCCACATAATGGTGCCTTTTGACACCCCACAAGATTAGGGCCTTGGAAAACATTGTGGGAATGAAGAAATTACTTATGACAAGCAATTTCTTCCCAAAAGATCATATTCTTTTTTAATTTCAATTACTTGAAGCTGTTATCTGCAACATCTTTGAATTTGGATATTCTAAAATTTTGCTGTCTGGTAATGGGTTAAAGAAAACAACACACTTACCTCAATTCACTTGATTTCTGACCCACTCCCAACACTATGACATAAAACAATGATTTCTTTATAAATGTTAAAGCACCAAAACAGCCTTTGAAGTATCTTTTAAAAGGACTTATTCAATTTGTTGAGTTGGAAAAACAAAATTTTACCGACTACCACACATGGACTCTTTTTGACTCCCCAAAACATAGAGGCAATGAAGAAATTGCTTGTGACAAGCAATTTCTTCATTTCCCACAGTGCTGCTTACGTAAAAGGACATAAAAATTAGAAATTCCATGCAGTTGAAATCGTCGTCTGCAGGATCTTTCAATTTGGACCACCCTAAAATTTTGTCGTTTGGTGATGGGTTAATATCACTGATTACAAATTACAGCCCGGTTGAATATCCAGTACCCTATGTTGTTCAAACTAACCAACAAGAAAATGAAGAGACAGACACATTGTGGTGTGTTAGAGTTTGTAGCAGACGAAGGCAGGATCTATATACCTTACTGGGTAAGTGGGCTATAGATAAGATGGGTACAATGGCTTTTCAAAATGCAACATATCATTTATTGTCATTCAAACAGAATGTACAAACTAACACAACAAAACAGTTTTGTAAAGATTATTAACAGTGTCTTAACCCATCTTATCCTTTTACTCTTGAGCGAGTCTTGTTTTTGTAAATACTGTGTAGGAGAGGAATCGGCAACTTTACTTTTACAGTTATTATTGATCAGTTAACTCTTTCCCAAAGGGCTACCTTTCTTTTGCATTGTCTTTCGCTTGCGGCCATGGTACAGTTGGAAATGTGTCAGACTCTCACTCAGACTGACTCATGAGGTCCCGGTTTGGACGCGGCAAATATTCTTTTAGACAAAATGGTCTCCCACCAATGGTTTGTTGATGGTTAACTATATGGGTGAGTAGCTGTAGGGTGGTAGAGGCTCAGTAAGGATGATGTGGTAGTACTGGTATGAGAAATGACAGGAATCTATGTTTATGTGCTCCAGCTACTGCAATATGACTGTAGCAGTTGAAAAAGCGGCGTTAAACCCCAATCAATCAATGCATTGTCTTTGAAAATGCATGACTGTATGAAAATAAGTAAAGAAAAACCATATTTTTATGCCCCCGTATCGAGAGATCGGGGGCATATTGTTTTACTAGTGTCCGTCTGTCCGTCCGTCTCTCCGTCCATCCGAAAACTTAACCTTGGCCTTTTCTGCAAAAGTATTTGACATACAAAGCTCAAATTTGGTATGCAACTTCCTTTCAATGATATCTATCTGTTCCATGCAATTTGACCTTCCTCAAGGTCATCCCTTAACCCTTATCAACCCTTTACTCTACAAAAACTTAACCTTCTACTCCAAAAACTTAACCTTTGCCTTTTCTTCAAAAGTATTTGACATACAAAGCTCAAATTTGGTATGCAACTTCCTTTCAATGATATCTATCTGTTCCAAGCAATTTGACCTTCCTCAAGGTCATCCGTTAACCCTTAATAACCCTTTACTCTACGAAAACTTAACATTTTAGAAAAATGGCCATTTCAGGGGCATTTGTGTTTCACAAACACATCTTGTTACATTTGTTTACAGATGATGAAGAATCTGCTACTTCAAGAAGGAGACTTGATACAAGCAGAGAATGTGTCCCTGTCTATAGCAATATTTGCCAAGTTTCAGCCACAGAGCACAGACTTTCTAGATATATCCAATCCTAAAGCTGTGTATCCTTTCTTTTGTATTGAAATGTTTATTGTACATTGCTTAAATAATTTTTTATTCTTTCCAAGAATTTCTTATGACTGACCAAAACATAATTAAGCAGGGACAAGGAAAGGAAATTTCATCATTTGAGACCAACATGGATCCAGATCAGACTGTGCGTATGCACAGGCTGATCAAGATCCATGCTGTTCTCTATATTTCTTTGTTATTAATTGTATTTACTGTAAGAGACTTTATACAAGCAGGAAATGTGCCCCTGTCTATAACACCATTTACTGAGTTTCAACTTTAACAGTACAGACTGTCTAGATATATCCAATCCTAAAGCTGTGTATCCGATATCTTTATTAGTTCACCTGAGCTATTGAGGTCATAATTTGTCCATCATTTATCCATCCGTCTGTCTTTGCTTTCCATCTGTCTGTTCATGATTTGGTGTTTACACTCTAGCATCCACAAAAGTTTATCAGTTTGGTCCAAACTTGGTCAAAACAGGTATGATCATTAGTTGTTGGATGACATCGATTATGGGCGTGGTACCAATATGTCATCATTTGATTGGACCAGAAAGTCTTGAATGTCTGTGCCCTTGAATTTGACAAAATTGCCAATTTGGACTATGTTTTCATATCAACAACCAAATACATTAATTTCTTAACTCTAGATCTATACAGATTAGAGAATGCATTGAGAAGTTTTGCCTGTTTGACCTGTGAAGATCTCATTGAATTTAAATATAATGACAAGGTTAGTATAACAGATTTAATCAATTCCTAAATATGAAAATTTTTATTAATAAAAAGTTTCAATTTGCAGGCTGTTGAAAACAATGTAATTGATGTTGATAAAAATGTGTGTGCAATATAGCAATGAAAAGATTTCAGAGACAATCAATGATAACAAATATTATTGGTTGATAATAATGGTTTTGAATAAAAAGACTATCCCGAATGTCTTCGTTCTTTCAAGTTATATTTGTAGAAGGGATGGAAACTGATTAAATTGATATTGTTTCAATTGAAGAAGGATGCATCTTTAAAGCATGACTTGATGTTATAACTTTGTTTGTTTTGTGAAATGGTTAGTAGAATTGATAAGTAGTTTCTGATGTAGATGTCTTGATAATAAATGTATATTACAGATATATGAATTACGAGTGTTAGAGACGAAGCCTGGGAAAGCTGTATCTATTATAGAATGTGATATGAATGTAAGTTGATCATTGTCAGAATGTAATTATACCCCCGCAAACGAAGTTTGGAGGGGGTATACTGGAATCAGCCTGTCGGTCCAGTGGTTGGTTGGATGGTTGGTTGGTTGGTTGGTTGGGTGGTTTGTTTGTCTGTTGGTCTGTCTCCAAAACTTTGTCCGGACAACTCCTCCTACACTTGTTGACTGATTTAGTTCATACTTGGCACAAGTGTTCATTGTGATCTGAAGATTTGCAAGACGCAGATTTCACAAAAATCGGACCGATACTTTTTGAGTTATGGCCCCTGATTTGACCAAAAAATGCTTGTCCGGACAACTCCTCCTACGGTTACTGTCCGATTTGCTTCATACTTGGCACAGGTGTGCATTAGGACCTGTAGATGTGTAAGACGCACATTTCATGTAAATCTGACCATTACTTTCTGAGTAATGGCCCCTGATTTGACCAAAATGTGCTTGTCCGGACAACTCCTCCTACAGTTACTGTCCGATTTGCTTCATACTTGGCACAGGTGTGCATTAGGACCTGTAGATGTGCAAGACGCAAATTTCACGGAAATCCGACCTTTACTTTCTGAGTTATGATCCCTGATTTGACCAAAAAATACTTGTCCGGACAACTCCTCCTACAGTTACTGTCCGATTTCTTCATACTTGGCACAGGTGTGCATTAGGGCCTGTAGATGTGCAAGACGCAAATTTCATGGAAATCCGACCATTACTTTCTGAGTTATGGCCCCTGATTTTACCAAAATATGCTTGTCCGGATAACTCCTCCTACAGTTATTGTCCGATTTGCTTCATACTTGGCGCAGGTGTCCCTTAGCACCTGTAGATGTGCTAGACACAAATTTCTTGAAAATCAGACCGATACTTTCTGAGTAATAGCCCCTGATTTTACCCAAATATACTTGTCCGGACAACTCCTCCTACAGTTACTGTCCGATTTGCTTCATACTCGACACAGGTGTGCATTAGCACCTGTAGATGTGCAAGACGCACATTTCATGGAAATCTGACCATTACTTTCTGAGTTATGGCCCCTGATTTGACCAAAATATGCTTGTCTGGACAACTCCTCCTACAGTTACTGTCCGATTTGCTTCATACTTGGCACAGGTGTGCATTAGGACCTGTAGATGTGTAAGACGCAAATTTCACGAAAATCGGACCTATACTTTCTGAATATGGCTCCTGATTCAACAAAAACGCTTGTCTGAACAAAGGTGGTGGCGGGGGTATTTTTATCACCTTCAGTGATAGATTTCTAGTTAGATCTAACATTCAAATAATAAAAAGGGCGTATCAGGGTTTGTCAATCCAACTTGTACTCACTGAGTCTCACTCACTTCATAACTAAAATGTCTTTGACCAATTATGGTGGCCATAGCACAATTGGTAGCGTTTCTGACTCTAAATCTAAATCATCAGGTCCTGAGTTCGATCCATGGCCACTGCAAACATCCGTTCTGACATAATTTGTTTCCCACCAATGATAGGATTATGGTAAACTTACATGGATGAGCAGCTGGTGGTTCAGTATGGATTTTGTGGTAGAAACAATGAGAGAAACGACAGGAATCCATGGTTAGAGGTTCCAGCGACCACAATATGACCATAGCAGTTGAAAGACGCATAAAACCCCATTCAATAAATCAACCAATAACCTAAGATTTTTCAAAAAATCATTAATAGAAAAAAAAATCATTATGATTTATGATCCTGTTTCAATTATCAACATATTGGTGAATTGCCTTTTGACTGTCTCTTTGAAAAAATGTAATATTTTCACAGCATATTATGAATTCATCATGTTCATATAAAGATTGTAATTGTTTGTAATTGTATTTGTAGGTAGATTTTGCCCCTCCAGTTGGTTATAAAGAACCTGAAGCACATTGAAAGATTACAATTGTTATTGTTTATGAAATTGTAATTGTCAGTTCTAATTGTTTGTAATTGTTTCTTGTAATTGTAAAATCTTATTGTCTGTAATTGTGTTTGTAGGTAGATTTTGCCCCTCCAGTTGGATATAAAGAACCTGAACCACAGACTAGTAAAGCAGAAGACAAACATGAGGTATATTATTTTTGGCTTAACCCTTTACCAGGCTGTTCATTTTTAGACTTGTCTGAATTCAAATATGTTGCAGATGACAATTTCTAAAGAATGAAATTTTACATACATGTACTTTGGGGGTTTTAGGGATGGAATAGATTGTCGGGAATAAAAAAATTGCTTGTTACAATCAAATAATTTATACATCTGAGGAAAGTAGGGCAGTAAGGCAGGGTACATGCAACAAACCGTTTTAAAATTGTCACAGAATCAAGAACCTTATTGCATAATTTCTTTCCTAAATCGGGGCTGATTATGCTGTAGTTGTTACCATTTTGCTTTCTGGTTAGTTGGGGGAATATTTTTGAAAAGATTTTTCTAATAAGTCATACAGCCGAGAATAGAGGTGAATAAGGCGGGGTACATGCAACAACCTTTTGAAAATGGATGCAAAAATAAGAAAGTTATTGCAAAATATCTTACAGAATCAAGGCTATTTTGGCCATATTTGTTATCCATCCAATGATGCACAATCTCCACTGCGATGTATGGAATAGGTATGTCATTGAATGCAAATTTACTTCACAATTAATTTTTGTATTTCCTTATTACAGGAGCAAGAAATGGAAACAGAAGTAGATCCAAGTTTTAAGGTTGGTTGTAACTTTATTTCTCATTTTCTCAAGAAAACATTTTGTAAATCGCCGTTTTACAACAAAACCCTGGTAACTGCAGCTCGTTTTAAGCTGCAGTTACGAGGTTTTTGTTGAAAAGCAGCAGAAAAATGTTTTAACTTTTGTAAGATATACCCAACAATATTTTCTAGCTGGCATCTGCAATATTATAAGGCTGTTATTTGCTACAGCATTTCAGACCAACATGAATCTCAATATGCTTAAATATGCTAACTTGAACAACATTGAACATCATGAAATTATATAACTTGGTACTGCTGGTGTCTATCATTCCACAGGTTGAAGGTTTGATTTCTGGCTCACTAGGCTCAGCCAGTGTCCTTGACGAAAGTCATTTGTCTCTCACCAATGGATGTGAATCATCTGAGTTAGATCTAAGCTAAAAAGTGCCATGATCTAGTGGTAGGACGCAGGCTATGTGATGGAATGGTCCTGGGTTGAAATCCCGCCAGTGTCGTAGGAATTTTTCTGTATACAAATAAATAATACAATAATGTTATCCCACATTGCTTGTCTTCACCCAGATGTACATATGAGATTTGAAGCTGAGATGCTGTTGCTGCCAAAGGCACTGACTGTTAACAGCTGACTTAGGACTCAGTGATTGTGGGTCGAAGTGTAATATTGGTTGAACACACTTCAGTTCGTATAAACAGAGTTTTAACCAAAACTTTTTAAGTAAGTTAGAGAGCAGCTGGCAGCTCAGATTGGATATTGTAATGGCTCTGTTTAGATATACGACCATAATCCATGTTTAGATCAGTTCAATAAAACCATAGTAGTTGTAAGTAGTGTTAAACCCTATTCAATCAATTAATTATTTCCGAGATGACATTTGACAGCTATCACTATATCAGCACTAGTTTGATATACATCATCACATTGTATTACAGATATTTCAAGGTCGGGGTAACAGGTTAGATGGTAAAAATAAAGGTCTGGAAGTGCAAGATATGGACACATCTAATGGCCCTCCAAAAAGGTTTGTTCTAAACCATTCTCATGCTGTTTATGAAATATTCTTCTTGTGACCAAAACTTTGGCATGCAGTATAGGTTAAGATCAGCCTCCCAATCTCTTAAATGGGCATTTTGTTCTAAATATATGTGAAAGTTAAAGTCAGCAGGACATGTCTTTCCATAAGACTAAATTTTTTTTAAAAAAAAATCAAAATGCCTTGAATGGTTAAGGTATGATTTGATTTTACGAATTGTTTTGAGGAAAGGACACAAGATTACCATTAATTATCGCTTTCCCAAACAGTGGATTTTTAGATTTCTCAAATTTGAAAGCTGCTGCATATGATTTTATTGTCGAGCCCGCTTGCGGTGAGCTCGACATAGTTGTCACAATGGCAGTTCGGTGTATGTGCGTTAGTGCGTGCGTGCGTTAGTGCGTGCGTGCGTTAGTGCGTGCGTGCGTTAGTGCGTGCGTCCGTCCGGATGGAGCTTGTCCGGGCCATAACTTCACCATGGATGGAGGGATTCAGAAATAACTTGGCACAAATGTCAAGCTCAGTAAGGCGGAGTGTCGCGTGCAAGAACCAGATTCCAAGCTCAAAGGTCAAGGTCAAACTTGGAGGTCAAATGTCAAAAATGAGAAGATTTTTGCTTGTCCGGGCCATAACTTCACCATGGATGGAGGGATTCAGAAATAACTTGGCACAAATGTCAAGCTCAGTAAGGCAGAGTGTCGCGTGCAAGAACCAGATTCCAAGCTCAAAGGTCAAGGTCAAACTTGGAGGTCAAATGTCAAAAATGAGATGATTTTTGCTTGTCCGGGCCATAACTTCACCATGGATGGAGGGATTCAGAAATAACTTGGCACAAATGTCAAGCTCAGTAAGGCGGAGTGTCGCGTGCAAGAACCAGATTCCAAGCTCAAAGGTCAAGGTCAAACTTGGAGGTCAAATGTCAAAAATGAGATGATTTTTGCTTGTCCGGGCCATAACTTCACCATGGATGGAGGGATTCAGAAATAACTTGGCACAAATGTCAAGCTCAGTAAGGCGGAGTGTCGCGTGCAAGAACCAGATTCCAAGCTCAAAGGTCAAGGTCAAACTTGGAGGTCAAATGTCAAAAATGAGATGATTTTTGCTTGTCCGGGCCATAACTTCACCATGGATGGAGGGATTCAGAAATAACTTGGCACAAATGTCAAGCTCAGTAAGATGGAGTGTCGCGTGCAAGAACCAGATTCCAAGATGAAAGGTCAAGGTCAAACTTTGAGGTCAAATGTAAAAAATGAGTTGATTTTTTATGTATATAGTCAAACTTTGAAATTCATCTCCTCCAAAACTACAGCCCAGATTTCAAACTAATTTGGCACAAATATTCTTTGGATGGCCCTCTACCAAGATTGTTCAAATTATCTCAATCCGTAAAAAACATGGCCACGTACAGCTACGTGCAGCTAATTTTCGTACTTCTCAGAATGTTCAAATTATTCCGATCCGTACAAAAAATGGGTGCCAGGGGGCATGGCTTATTTTCCTTATATGTGACCCGTCGCGCTAAAAGGGACCTTATCGGATTTGTGAAAAGTATCGACCCTAGTCCGTCTGCGCAGTCCGCGCAGCCTGACTAGGGTCGAAACTTTTCACGTTTAAGTATTTTCTGAATCTAGAATGTTTTCTCTACCTTACAATATTTTCGTTTTCCAAATACGACATCGGATGGACTTCTGCTTGGTCTGGTATATTTCTCGGAATTTGGTTTTATGGACTTAGCATAAGGTCCCTTTTAGCGTGACGGGTCACATATGTATACTCAAATTAATCCATTCTGGTATCTCGTTATAAATACATAGACATGTAATATTTTGTGAACAATAAACTGTCTCACCATGATCCCCATCATTCCAACTTATTTTGTCCCCACTTTTACAACGCCATTGTAATGACAGCTGTAGACATAGGTATGGTCTTCTTTCTTCAAAATGAGCGGGCTCGACATGTTGCCCTTCGGCATCTAGTTGATGCTAATGAAGATAAAAAATGTATACATTCTAGTATAGAAAATGTTTAGGCAAAGGGAGAAAATGCTGTTTATCAGCATTTTCTTTTGCCTCAATGTTTTCCAAAGCCTTTTTTATTAGGGATGTCAAATCCAGGTCTTGTTTGAGAAAGGGTGAAATAGATATCCGCAATTGCTGCTGCCAATATTTTTGTGTGTTGTTTACTTGATCATTGAAATGAACTGACATATCTTCTTCTGTTTACAGGGGAATCCCAAACTACAACCACAAAAAGGGCACTATCACATTTATACGAGCACCAAAACGGGTAGAAAACGGAACAACAGATGTGAGTATATGTGACCCGTCCCGCTTAAAAGGGACTTAATGGGAAGCCTATGAAATCAAATTTCGAGAAACCAATTAGGATGAACAAAAGTCAGTCTGATTTTATTATGCTCCCCGAAGGGAGAGCATATAGTCGCCGCTTCGTCTGTCCGTCCGTCCGTCCGTCATTCTGTCCGTCCGTCTGTCCATCCGTCCATCCGTCCGTCCGTCCGAAGCGATTTCTCTATAACCCTTAGGCCAAATCAAATGAAACTTACCATGTGAACTCCCTATGACATAATGCCGATGTACTTTTCCCAGTTTTTGGATTTGAGGCCTCGTCATGGGAAAAGGGGACTTAAGGTCAAATACACTTTTTCTCTAATTTCTCATAGTCTAATGGTCAGAATTTGATGAAATTTCATATTTGAGTAGCAAATCAGATGCCCTTGACAATAAACTACTTGAAATTTGCTTATAAAAAGTATGTCATAGAAAAAGGGGGCTTATCGTTTGTTAGCTTAATCTTAGCTCTGTATGGCATACATTTATTGTGACAAAGCCTTATTCGGGGAGCATTGTCCGTCTCTGACGGCTCTTGTTTTTGGAAAAATACTACATACTCAGATAAGATAGACATTATAGATTTTGAAAATTATTTTGGAGTGGGAAGTATAGATCCTTTTCAGGCTGTGCAAACTGCTCTATTTTTCACATGATTTCCTATAAGGTCCCTTTTAGCTAACATGTTACATTACAATTATATTCAAGTTGATCTTTTCTGAAAACTTTGATTTAAGATCAGTT
>CAVMGG010000104.1:5000-31976 GCA_963680895.1 Fragum sueziense
GTCTGTCGGTGGGTGGGTCGGTCTGTGGGTGGGTCGGTCTGTGGGTGGGTCAGTCGGTCGGTCGGTCGGTCGGTCGGTCGGTCGGGTCGGGTCGGGTCGGGTCGGGTCGGGTCGGGTCGGGTCGGGTCGGGTCGGGTCGGGTCGGGTCGGGTCGGGTCGGGTCGGGTTGGGTCGGGTCGGGTCGGTCGGTCGGTCGGTCGGTCGGTCGGTCGGTCGGTCGGTCGGTCGGTCGGTTGGTCGGTCGGTCGGTCGGTCGGTCGGTCAGTCAGTACGTCAGTCAGTCAGTCAGTCAGTCAGTCAGTCAGTCAGTCAGTCAGTCAGTCAGTTAGTCAGTCAGTCAGTCAGTCAGTTAGTCAGTTAGTCAGCTACTCAGTCAGTCAGTCAGTCAGTCAGTCAGTCAGTCAGTCAGTCAGTCAGTCAGTCAGTCAGTCAGTCAGTCAGTCAGTCAGTCAGTCAGTCAGTCAGTCAGTCAGTCAGTCAGTCAGTCAGTCAGTCAGTCAGTCAGTCAGTCAGTCAGTCAGTCAGTCAGTCTGCCAGTAGTTCAGCCAGTCAGTCAGTAGGTCATTCTGTCAGTCTGTGGGTCAGCCAGTCCGTCATTAGGTCATTCAGCAGTCATAAGGTCAGTCAGTCAGTCAGTCAGTCAGTCAGCTAGTCAGTCAGCTAGTCAGCTAGTTAGTCAGCTAGTCACTCAGTCTGTCAGACAGCTAGTCACTCAGTAGGTTGGTCAGTCAGTCGGTCTTACCGTCGGTCGGTCAGTCAGTCACTCAGTCTGTCAGACAGCTAGTCACTCAGTCTGTCAGACATCTACTCACTCAGTCAGTCAGTATGTCAGTCAGTCAGTCACAGTCAGTGAGTCAGTCACAGTAAGTGAGTCAGTCACAGTCAGTGAGTCAGTCAGTGAGTCAGTCACAGTCAGTGAGTCAGTCTGTGAGTCAGTCAGTCATTCAGTCAGTAGGTCAGTCAGTCTGTCTCTCAGTCAGTAGGTCAGTCTGTCAGTAGGTCTTTCAGTAGGTCAGTCATTTGGTCGATCGATCAGTCAGTCAGTTAGTCAGTCTGCCAGTAGGTCAGCCAGTCAGTCAGTAGGTCATTCTGTCAGTCAGTGGGTCAGCCAGTCCGTCATTAGGTCATTCAGCAGTCACTAGGTCAGCCAATCTGTAAGTCAGTCAGTTAGTTGGTCAGTCAGCTAATCACTCAGACTGTAAGACAGCTAGTCACTCAGTCTGTCAGACAGCTAGTCACCCAGTCAGTCAGTCAGACAGCTAGTCACTCAGTCTGTCAGACAGCTAGTCACTCAGTCAGTCAGTAGGTCAGCCAGTCAGTCAGTCAGTAGGTCAACCAGTTAGCAGGTCAAGAGATCAGTCAGTCAGTCAGTAGATCAGCCAGTCAGTCAGTAGGTCAATTTGTCATTCAGTGGGTCAGTCAGTCTGTCTTTAGGTCATCAAGTCTGTCAGTCAGCCAGTCACTCAGTAGGTCAGTCAGTTGCTCAGCCTGTCATTCACTGAGCCAGTCAGTCAGTCACTGAGTCAGTCAGTCTGTCGGTGGGTGGGTCAGTCACTGAGTCAGTCAGTCTGTCGGTGGGTGGGTCGGTCTGTGGGTGGGTCGGTCTGTGGGTGGGTCAGTCGGTCGGTCGGTCGGTCGGTCGGTCGGTCGGTCGGTCGGTCGGTCGGTCGGGTCGGGTCGGGTCGGGTCGGGTCGGGTCGGGTCGGGTCGGGTCGGGTCGGGTCGGGTCGGGTCGGGTCGGGTCGGGTCGGGTCGGGTCGGTCGGTCGGTCGGTCGGTCGGTCGGTCGGTCGGTCGGTCGGTCGGTCGGTCGGTCGGTCGGTCGGTCGGTCAGTCAGTCAGTCAGTCAGTCAGTCAGTCAGTCAGTCAGTCAGTCAGTCAGTTAGTCAGTCAGTCAGTCAGTCAGTCAGTCAGTCAGTCAGTCAGTCAGTCAGTCAGTCAGTCTGCCAGTAGGTCAGCCAGTCAGTCAGTAGGTCATTCTGTCAGTCTGTGGGTCAGCCAGTCCGTCATTAGGTCATTCAGCAGTCATAAGGTCAGTCAGTCAGTCAGTCAGTCAGTCAGCTAGTCAGTCAGCTAGTCAGCTAGTTAGTCAGCTAGTCACTCAGTCTGTCAGACAGCTAGTCACTCAGTAGGTTGGTCAGTCAGTCGGTCTTACCGTCGGTCGGTCAGTCAGTCACTCAGTCTGTCAGACAGCTAGTCACTCAGTCTGTCAGACATCTACTCACTCAGTCAGTCAGTATGTCAGCCAGTCAGTCAGTCAGTAAATCAGTCAGTCAGTCACAGTCAGTGAGTCAGTCACAGTAAGTGAGTCAGTCACAGTCAGTGAGTCAGTCAGTGAGTCAGTCACAGTCAGTGAGTCAGTCTGTGAGTCAGTCAGTCATTCAGTCAGTAGGTCAGTCAGTCTGTCTCTCAGTCAGTAGGTCAGTCTGTCAGTAGGTCTTTCAGTAGGTCAGTCATTTGGTCGATCGATCAGTCAGTCAGTTAGTCAGTCTGCCAGTAGGTCAGCCAGTCAGTCAGTAGGTCATTCTGTCAGTCAGTGGGTCAGCCAGTCCGTCATTAGGTCATTCAGCAGTCACTAGGTCAGCCAATCTGTAAGTCAGTCAGTTAGTTGGTCAGTCAGCTAATCACTCAGACTGTAAGACAGCTAGTCACTCAGTCTGTCAGACAGCTAGTCACCCAGTCAGTCAGTCAGACAGCTAGTCACTCAGTCTGTCAGACAGCTAGTCACTCAGTCAGTCAGTAGGTCAGCCAGTCAGTCAGTCAGTAGGTCAACCAGTTAGTGTCAGTCAGTCAGTAGATCAGCCAGTCAGTCAGTAGGTCAATTTGTCATTCAGTGGGTCAGTCAGTCTGTCTTTAGGTCATCAAGTCTGTCAGTCAGCCAGTCACTCAGTAGGTCAGTCAGTTGCTCAGCCTGTCATTCACTGAGCCAGTCAGTCAGTCACTGAGTCAGTCAGTCTGTCGGTGGGTGGGTCAGTCACTGAGTCAGTCAGTCTGTCGGTGGGTGGGTCGGTCTGTGGGTGGGTCGGTCTGTGGGTGGGTCAGTCGGTCGGTCGGTCGGTCGGTCGGTTGGTCGGTCGGTCGGTCGGTCGGGTCGGGTCGGGTCGGGTCGGGTCGGGTCGGGTCGGGTCGGGTCGGGTCGGGTCGGGTCGGGTCGGGTCGGGTCGGGTCGGGTCGGGTCGGTCGGTCGGTCGGTCGGTCGGTCGGTCGGTCGGTCGGTCGGTCGGTCGGTCGGTCGGTCGGTCGGTCGGTCGGTCGGTCGGTCGGTCGGTCGGTCGGTCGGTCGGTCGGTCGGTCGGTCGGTCAGTCAGTCAGTCAGTCAGTCAGTCAGTCAGTCAGTCAGTCAGTCAGTCAGTCAGTCAGTCAGTCAGTTAGTCAGTCAGTCAGTCAGTCAGTTAGTCAGTTAGTCAGCTACTCAGTCAGTCAGTCAGTCAGTCAGTCAGTCAGTCAGTCAGTCAGTCAGTCAGTCAGTCAGTCAGTCAGTCAGTCAGTCAGTCAGTCAGTCAGTCAGTCAGTCAGTCTGCCAGTAGGTCAGTCAGTCAGTCTGCCAGTAGGTCAGCCAGTCAGTCAGTAGGTCATTCTGTCAGTCTGTGGGTCAGCCAGTCCGTCATTAGGTCATTCAGCAGTCATAAGGTCAGTCAGTCAGTCAGTCAGTCAGCTAGTCAGTCAGCTAGTCAGCTAGTTAGTCAGCTAGTCACTCAGTCTGTCAGACAGCTAGTCACTCAGTAGGTTGGTCAGTCAGTCGGTCTTACCGTCGGTCGGTCAGTCAGTCACTCAGTCTGTCAGACAGCTAGTCACTCAGTCTGTCAGACATCTACTCACTCAGTCAGTCAGTATGTCAGCCAGTCAGTCAGTCAGTAAATCAGTCAGTCAGTCACAGTCAGTGAGTCAGTCACAGTAAGTGAGTCAGTCACAGTCAGTGAGTCAGTCAGTGAGTCAGTCACAGTCAGTGAGTCAGTCTGTGAGTCAGTCAGTCATTCAGTCAGTAGGTCAGTCAGTCTGTCTCTCAGTCAGTAGGTCAGTCTGTCAGTAGGTCTTTCAGTAGGTCAGTCATTTGGTCGATCGATCAGTCAGTCAGTTAGTCAGTCTGCCAGTAGGTCAGCCAGTCAGTCAGTAGGTCATTCTGTCAGTCAGTGGGTCAGCCAGTCCGTCATTAGGTCATTCAGCAGTCACTAGGTCAGCCAATCTGTAAGTCAGTCAGTTAGTTGGTCAGTCAGCTAATCACTCAGACTGTAAGACAGCTAGTCACTCAGTCTGTCAGACAGCTAGTCACCCAGTCAGTCAGTCAGACAGCTAGTCACTCAGTCTGTCAGACAGCTAGTCACTCAGTCAGTCAGTAGGTCAGCCAGTCAGTCAGTCAGTAGGTCAACCAGTTAGCAGGTCAAGAGATCAGTCAGTCAGTCAGTAGATCAGCCAGTCAGTCAGTAGGTCAATTTGTCATTCAGTGGGTCAGTCAGTCTGTCTTTAGGTCATCAAGTCTGTCAGTCAGCCAGTCACTCAGTAGGTCAGTCAGTTGCTCAGCCTGTCATTCACTGAGCCAGTCAGTCAGTCACTGAGTCAGTCAGTCTGTCGGTGGGTGGGTCAGTCACTGAGTCAGTCAGTCTGTCGGTGGGTGGGTCGGTCTGTGGGTGGGTCGGTCTGTGGGTGGGTCAGTCGGTCGGTCGGTCGGTCGGTCGGTCGGTCGGACGGGTCGGGTCGGGTCGGGTCGGGTCGGGTCGGGTCGGGTCGGGTCGGGTCGGGTCGGGTCGGGTCGGGTCGGGTCGGGTCGGTCGGTCGGTCGGTCGGTCGGTCGGTCGGTCGGTCGGTCGGTCGGTCGGTCGGTCGGTCGGTCGGTCAGTCAGTCAGTCAGTCAGTCAGTCAGTCAGTCAGTCAGTCAGTCAGTCAGTTAGTCAGTCAGTCAGTCAGTCAGTTAGTCAGTTAGTCAGCTACTCAGTCAGTCAGTCAGTCAGTCAGTCAGTCAGTCAGTCAGTCAGTCAGTCAGTCAGTCAGTCAGTCAGTCAGTCAGTCAGTCAGTCAGTCAGTCAGTCAGTCAGTCAGTCAGTCAGTCAGTCAGTCAGTCAGTCAGTCAGTCAGTCAGTCAGTCAGTCAGTCTGCCAGTAGGTCAGCCAGTCAGTCAGTAGGTCATTCTGTCAGTCTGTGGGTCAGCCAGTCCGTCATTAGGTCATTCAGCAGTCATAAGGTCAGTCAGTCAGTCAGTCAGTCAGTCAGCTAGTCAGTCAGCTAGTCAGCTAGTTAGTCAGCTAGTCACTCAGTCTTTCAGACAGCTAGTCACTCAGTAGGTTGGTCAGTCAGTCGGTCTTACCGTCGGTCGGTCAGTCAGTCACTCAGTCTGTCAGACAGCTAGTCACTCAGTCTGTCAGACATCTACTCACTCAGTCAGTCAGTATGTCAGCCAGTCAGTCAGTCAGTAAATCAGTCAGTCAGTCACAGTCAGTGAGTCAGTCACAGTAAGTGAGTCAGTCACAGTCAGTGAGTCAGTCAGTGAGTCAGTCACAGTCAGTGAGTCAGTCTGTGAGTCAGTCAGTCATTCAGTCAGTAGGTCAGTCAGTCTGTCTCTCAGTCAGTAGGTCAGTCTGTCAGTAGGTCTTTCCGTAGGTCAGTCATTTGGTCGATCGATCAGTCAGTCAGTTAGTCAGTCTGCCAGTAGGTCAGCCAGTCAGTCAGTAGGTCATTCTGTCAGTCAGTGGGTCAGCCAGTCCGTCATTAGGTCATTCAGCAGTCACTAGGTCAGCCAATCTGTAAGTCAGTCAGTTAGTTGGTCAGTCAGCTAATCACTCAGACTGTAAGACAGCTAGTCACTCAGTCTGTCAGACAGCTAGTCACCCAGTCAGTCAGTCAGACAGCTAGTCACTCAGTCTGTCAGACAGCTAGTCACTCAGTCAGTCAGTAGGTCAGCCAGTCAGTCAGTCAGTAGGTCAACCAGTTAGCAGGTCAAGAGATCAGTCAGTCAGTCAGTAGATCAGCCAGTCAGTCAGTAGGTCAATTTGTCATTCAGTGGGTCAGTCAGTCTGTCTTTAGGTCATCAAGTCTGTCAGTCAGCCAGTCACTCAGTAGGTCAGTCAGTTGCTCAGCCTGTCATTCACTGAGCCAGTCAGTCAGTCACTGAGTCAGTCAGTCTGTCGGTGGGTGGGTCAGTCACTGAGTCAGTCAGTCTGTCGGTGGGTGGGTCGGTCTGTGGGTGGGTCGGTCTGTGGGTGGGTCAGTCGGTCGGTCGGTCGGTTGGTCGGTCGGTCGGTCGGTCGGTCGGTCGGTCGGGTCGGGTCGGGTCGGGTCGGGTCGGGTCGGGTCGGGTCGGGTCGGGTCGGGTCGGGTCGGGTCGGGTCGGGTCGGGTCGGGTCGGTCGGTCGGTCGGTCGGTCGGTCGGTCGGTCGGTCGGTCGGTCGGTCGGTCGGTCGGTCGGTCGGTCGGTCGGTCGGTCGGTCGGTCGGTCGGTCGGTCGGTCGGTCGGTCGGTCAGTAAGTCAGTCAGTCAGTCAGTCAGTCAGTCAGTCAGTCAGTCAGTCAGTCAGTTAGTCAGTCAGTCAGTCAGTCAGTTAGTCAGTTAGTCAGCTACTCAGTCTGTCAGACAGCTAGTCACTCAGTAGGTTGGTCAGTCAGTCGGTCTTACCGTCGGTCGGTCAGTCAGTCACTCAGTCTGTCAGACAGCTAGTCACTCAGTCTGTCAGACATCTACTCACTCAGTCAGTCAGTATGTCAGCCAGTCAGTCAGTCAGTAAATCAGTCAGTCAGTCACAGTCAGTGAGTCAGTCACAGTAAGTGAGTCAGTCACAGTCAGTGAGTCAGTCAGTGAGTCAGTCACAGTCAGTGAGTCAGTCTGTGAGTCAGTCAGTCATTCAGTCAGTAGGTCAGTCAGTCTGTCTCTCAGTCAGTAGGTCAGTCTGTCAGTAGGTCTTTCAGTAGGTCAGTCATTTGGTCGATCGATCAGTCAGTCAGTTAGTCAGTCTGCCAGTAGGTCAGCCAGTCAGTCAGTAGGTCATTCTGTCAGTCAGTGGGTCAGCCAGTCCGTCATTAGGTCATTCAGCAGTCACTAGGTCAGCCAATCTGTAAGTCAGTCAGTTAGTTGGTCAGTCAGCTAATCACTCAGACTGTAAGACAGCTAGTCACTCAGTCTGTCAGACAGCTAGTCACCCAGTCAGTCAGTCAGACAGCTAGTCACTCAGTCTGTCAGACAGCTAGTCACTCAGTCAGTCAGTAGGTCAGCCAGTCAGTCAGTCAGTAGGTCAACCAGTTAGCAGGTCAAGAGATCAGTCAGTCAGTCAGTAGATCAGCCAGTCAGTCAGTAGGTCAATTTGTCATTCAGTGGGTCAGTCAGTCTGTCTTTAGGTCATCAAGTCTGTCAGTCAGCCAGTCACTCAGTAGGTCAGTCAATTGCTCAGCCTGTCATTCACTGAGCCAGTCAGTCAGTCATTGAGTCAGTCAGTCTGTCGGTGGGTGGGTCAGTCACTGAGTCAGTCAGTCTGTCGGTGGGTGGGTCGGTCTGTGGGTGGGTCGGTCTGTGGGTGGGTCAGTCGGTCGGTCGGTCGGTCGGTCGGTCGGTCGGTCGGTCGGTCGGGTCGGGTCGGGTCGGGTCGGGTCGGGTCGGGTCGGGTCGGGTCGGTCGGGTCGGGTCGGGTCGGGTCGGGTCGGGTCGGTCGGTCGGTCGGTCGGTCGGTCGGTTGGTCGGTCGGTCGGTCGGTCGGTCGGTCGGTCGGTCGGTCGGTCGGTCGGTCGGTCGGTCGGTCAGTCAGTCAGTCAGTCAGTCAGTCAGTCAGTCAGTCAGTCAGTCAGTCAGTTAGTCAGTCAGTCAGTCAGTTAGTCAGTTAGTCAGCTACTCAGTCAGTCAGTCAGTCAGTCAGTCAGTCAGTCAGTCAGTCAGTCAGTCAGTCAGTCAGTCAGTCAGTCAGTCAGTCAGTCAGTCAGTCAGTCAGTCAGTCAGTCAGTCAGTCTGCCAGTAGGTCAGCCAGTCAGTCAGTAGGTCATTCTGTCAGTCTGTGGGTCAGCCAGTCCGTCATTAGGTCATTCAGCAGTCATAAGGTCAGTCAGTCAGTCCGTCAGTCAGTCAGTCAGTCAGCTAGTCAGTCAGCTAGTCAGCTAGTTAGTCAGCTAGTCACTCAGTCTGTCAGACAGCTAGTCACTCAGTAGGTTGGTCAGTCAATCGGTCTTACCGTCGGTCGGTCAGTCAGTCACTCAGTCTGTCAGACAGCTAGTCACTCAGTCTGTCAGACATCTACTCACTCAGTCAGTCAGTATGTCAGCCAGTCAGTCAGTCAGTAAATCAGTCAGTCAGTCACAGTCAGTGAGTCAGTCACAGTAAGTGAGTCAGTCACAGTCAGTGAGTCAGTCAGTGAGTCAGTCACAGTCAGTGAGTCAGTCTGTGAGTCAGTCAGTCATTCAGTCAGTAGGTCAGTCAGTCTGTCTCTCAGTCAGTAGGTCAGTCTGTCAGTAGGTCTTTCAGTAGGTCAGTCATTTGGTCGATCGATCAGTCAGTCAGTTAGTCAGTCTGCCAGTAGGTCAGCCAGTCAGTCAGTAGGTCATTCTGTCAGTCAGTGGGTCAGCCAGTCCGTCATTAGGTCATTCAGCAGTCACTAGGTCAGCCAATCTGTAAGTCAGTCAGTTAGTTGGTCAGTCAGCTAATCACTCAGACTGTAAGACAGCTAGTCACTCAGTCTGTCAGACAGCTAGTCACCCAGTCAGTCAGTCAGACAGCTAGTCACTCAGTCTGTCAGACAGCTAGTCACTCAGTCAGTCAGTAGGTCAGCCAGTCAGTCAGTCAGTAGGTCAACCAGTTAGCAGGTCAAAAGATCAGTCAGTCAGTCAGTAGATCAGCCAGTCAGTCAGTAGGTCAATTTGTCATTCAGTGGGTCAGTCAGTCTGTCTTTAGGTCATCAAGTCTGTCAGTCAGCCAGTCACTCAGTAGGTCAGTCAGTTGCTCAGCCTGTCATTCACTGAGCCAGTCAGTCAGTCACTGAGTCAGTCAGTCTGTCGGTGGGTGGGTCAGTCACTGAGTCAGTCAGTCTGTCGGTGGGTGGGTCGGTCTGTGGGTGGGTCGGTCTGTGGGTGGGTCAGTCGGTCGGTCGGTCGGTCGGTCGGTCGGTCGGTCGGTCGGGTCGGGTCGGGTCGGGTCGGCTCGGGTCGGGTCGGGTCGGGTCGGGTCGGGTCGGGTCGGGTCGGGTCGGTCGGTCGGTCGGTCGGTCGGTCGGTCGGTCGGTCGGTCGGTCGGTCGGTCGGTCGGTCGGTCGGTCGGTCGGTCAGTCAGTCAGTCAGTCAGTCAGTCAGTCAGTCAGTCAGTCAGTCAGTCAGTCAGTTAGTCAGTCAGTCAGTCAGTCAGTTAGTCAGTTAGTCAGCTACTCAGCTACTCAGTCAGTCAGTCAGTCAGTCAGTCAGTCAGTCAGTCAGTCAGTCAGTCAGTCAGTCAGTCAGTCAGTCAGTCAGTCAGTCAGTCAGTCAGTCAGTCAGTCAGTCAGTCAGTCAGTCAGTCAGTCAGTCAGTCAGTCAGTCAGTCAGTCAGTCAGTCAGTCAGTCAGTCAGTCTGCCAGTAGGTCAGCCAGTCAGTCAGTAGGTCATTCTGTCAGTCTGTGGGTCAGCCAGTCCGTCATTAGGTCATTCAGCAGTCAGTCAGTCAGTCAGTCAGTCAGTCAGTCAGTCAGTCAGTCAGTCAGTCAGTCAGTCAGTCAGTCAGTCAGTCAGTCAGTCAGTCAGTCAGTCAGTCAGTCAGTCAGTCAGTCAGTCAGTCAGTCAGTCAGTCAGTCATTCAGCAGTCAGTCAGTCAGTCAGTCAGTCAGTCAGTCAGTCAGTCAGTCAGTCAGTCAGTCAGTCAGTCAGTCAGTCAGTCAGTCAGTCAGTCAGTCAGTCAGTCAGTCAGTCAGTCAGTCAGTCAGTCAGTCAGTCAGTCAGTCAGTCAGTCAGTCAGTCAGTCAGTCAGTCAGTCAGTCAGTCAGTCAGTCAGTCAGTCAGTCAGTCAGTCAGTCAGTCAGTCAGTCAGTCAGTCAGTCAGTCAGTCAGTCAGTCAGTCAGTCAGTCAGTCAGTCAGTCAGTCAGTCAGCTAGTCACTCAGTCTGTCAGACATCTACTCACTCAGTCAGTCAGTATGTCAGCCAGTCAGTCAGTCAGTAAATCAGTCAGTCAGTCACAGTCAGTGAGTCAGTCACAGTAAGTGAGTCAGTCACAGTCAGTGAGTCAGTCAGTGAGTCAGTCACAGTCAGTGAGTCAGTCTGTGAGTCAGTCAGTCATTCAGTCAGTAGGTCAGTCAGTCTGTCTCTCAGTCAGTAGGTCAGTCTGTCAGTAGGTCTTTCAGTAGGTCAGTCATTTGGTCGATCGATCAGTCAGTCAGTTAGTCAGTCTGCCAGTAGGTCAGCCAGTCAGTCAGTAGGTCATTCTGTCAGTCAGTGGGTCAGCCAGTCCGTCATTAGGTCATTCAGCAGTCACTAGGTCAGCCAATCTGTAAGTCAGTCAGTTAGTTGGTCAGTCAGCTAATCACTCAGACTGTAAGACAGCTAGTCACTCAGTCTGTCAGACAGCTAGTCACCCAGTCAGTCAGTCAGACAGCTAGTCACTCAGTCTGTCAGACAGCTAGTCACTCAGTCAGTCAGTAGGTCAGCCAGTCAGTCAGTCAGTAGGTCAACCAGTTAGCAGGTCAAGAGATCAGTCAGTCAGTCAGTAGATCAGCCAGTCAGTCAGTAGGTCAATTTGTCATTCAGTGGGTCAGTCAGTCTGTCTTTAGGTCATCAAGTCTGTCAGTCAGCCAGTCACTCAGTAGGTCAGTCAGTTGCTCAGCCTGTCATTCACTGAGCCAGTCAGTCAGTCACTGAGTCAGTCAGTCTGTCGGTGGGTGGGTCAGTCACTGAGTCAGTCAGTCTGTCGGTGGGTGGGTCGGTCTGTGGGTGGGTCGGTCTGTGGGTGGGTCAGTCGGTCGGTCGGTCGGTCGGTCGGTCGGGTCGGGTCGGGTCGGGTCGGGTCGGGTCGGGTCGGGTCGGGTCGGGTCGGGTCGGGTCGGGTCGGGTCGGGTCGGGTCGGGTCGGGTCGGGTCGGGTCGGGTCGGGTCGGTCGGTCGGTCGGTCGGTCGGTCGGTTGGTCGGTCGGTCGGTCGGTCGGTCGGTCGGTCGGTCGGTCGGTCGGTCAGTCAGTCAGTCAGTCAGTCAGTCAGTCAGTCAGTCAGTCAGTCAGTCAGTCAGTCAGTCAGTCAGTCAGTCAGTTAGTCAGTCAGTCAGTCAGTCAGTCAGTCAGTCAGTCAGTCAGTCAGTCAGTCAGTCAGTCAGTCAGTCAGTCAGTCAGTCAGTCAGTCAGTCAGTCAGTCAGTCAGTCAGTCAGTCAGTCAGTCAGTCAGTCAGTCAGTCAGTCAGTCAGTCAGTCAGTCAGTCTGCCAGTAGGTCAGCCAGTCAGTCAGTAGGTCATTCTGTCAGTCTGTGGGTCAGCCAGTCCGTCATTAGGTCATTCAGCAGTCATAAGGTCAGTCAGTCAGTCAGTCAGTCAGTCAGCTAGTCAGTCAGCTAGTCAGCTAGTTAGTCAGCTAGTCACTCAGTCTGTCAGACAGCTAGTCACTCAGTAGGTTGGTCAGTCAGTCGGTCTTACCGTCGGTCGGTCAGTCAGTCACTCAGTCTGTCAGACAGCTAGTCACTCAGTCTGTCAGACATCTACTCACTCAGTCAGTCAGTATGTCAGCCAGTCAGTCAGTCAGTAAATCAGTCAGTCAGTCACAGTCAGTGAGTCAGTCACAGTAAGTGAGTCAGTCACAGTCAGTGAGTCAGTCAGTGAGTCAGTCACAGTCAGTGAGTCAGTCTGTGAGTCAGTCAGTCATTCAGTCAGTAGGTCAGTCAGTCTGTCTCTCAGTCAGTAGGTCAGTCTGTCAGTAGGTCTTTCAGTAGGTCAGTCATTTGGTCGATCGATCAGTCAGTCAGTTAGTCAGTCTGCCAGTAGGTCAGCCAGTCAGTTAGTAGGTCATTCTGTCAGTCAGTGGGTCAGCCAGTCCGTCATTAGGTCATTCAGCAGTCACTAGGTCGGCCAATCGGTAAGTCAGTCAGTTAGTTGGTCAGTCAGCTAATCACTCAGACTGTAAGACAGCTAGTCACTCAGTCTGTCAGACAGCTAGTCACCCAGTCAGTCAGTCAGACAGCTAGTCACTCAGTCTGTCAGACAGCTAGTCACTCAGTCAGTCAGTAGGTCAGCCAGTCAGTCAGTCAGTAGGTCAACCAGTTAGCAGGTCAAGAGATCAGTCAGTCAGTCAGTAGATCAGCCAGTCAGTCAGTAGGTCAATTTGTCATTCAGTGGGTCAGTCAGTCTGTCTTTAGGTCATCAAGTCTGTCAGTCAGCCAGTCACTCAGTAGGTCAGTCAGTTGCTCAGCCTGTCATTCACTGAGCCAGTCAGTCAGTCACTGAGTCAGTCAGTCTGTCGGTGGGTGGGTCAGTCACTGAGTCAGTCAGTCTGTCGGTGGGTGGGTCGGTGTGTGGGTGGGTCGGTCTGTGGGTGGGTCAGTCGGTCGGTCGGTTGGTCGGTCGGTCGGTCGGTCGGTCGGTCGGTCGGTCGGGTCGGGTCGGGTCGGGTCGGGTCGGGTCGGGTCGGGTCGGGTCGGGTCGGGTCGGGTCGGGTCGGGTCGGGTCGGGTCGGGTCGGTCGGTCGGTCTGTCGGTCGGTCGGTCGGTCGGTCGGTCGGTCGTTCGGTCGGTCGGTCGGTCGGTCGGTCGGTCGGTCGGTCAGTCAGTCAGTCAGTCAGTCAGTCAGTCAGTCAGTCAGTCAGTCAGTCAGTCAGTTAGTCAGTCAGTCAGTCAGTCAGTTAGTCAGTTAGTCAGCTACTCAGTCAGTCAGTCAGTCAGTCAGTCAGTCAGTCAGTCAGTCAGTCAGTCAGTCAGTCAGTCAGTCAGTCAGTCAGTCAGTCAGTCAGTCAGTCAGTCAGTCAGTCAGTCAGTCAGTCAGTCAGTCAGTCAGTCAGTCAGTCAGTCAGTCAGTCAGTCAGTCAGTCAGTCAGTCAGTCAGTCAGTCTGCCAGTAGGTCAGCCAGTCAGTCAGTAGGTCATTCTGTCAGTCTGTGGGTCAGCCAGTCCGTCATTAGGTCATTCAGCAGTCAGTCAGTCTGTCAGTCAGTCAGTCAGTCAGTCAGCTAGTCAGTCAGCTAGTCAGCTAGTTAGTCAGCTAGTCACTCAGTCTGTCAGACAGCTAGTCACTCAGTAGGTTGGTCAGTCAGTCGGTCTTACCGTCGGTCGGTCAGTCAGTCACTCAGTCTGTCAGACAGCTAGTCACTCAGTCTGTCAGACATCTACTCACTCAGTCAGTCAGTATGTCAGCCAGTCAGTCAGTCAGTAAATCAGTCAGTCAGTCACAGTCAGTGAGTCAGTCACAGTAAGTGAGTCAGTCACAGTCAGTGAGTCAGTCAGTGAGTCAGTCACAGTCAGTGAGTCAGTCTGTGAGTCAGTCAGTCATTCAGTCAGTAGGTCAGTCAGTCTGTCTCTCAGTCAGTAGGTCAGTCTGTCAGTAGGTCTTTCAGTAGGTCAGTCATTTGGTCGATCGATCAGTCAGTCAGTTAGTCAGTCTGCCAGTAGGTCAGCCAGTCAGTCAGTAGGTCATTCTGTCAGTCAGTGGGTCAGCCAGTCCGTCATTAGGTCATTCAGCAGTCACTAGGTCAGCCAATCTGTAAGTCAGTCAGTTAGTTGGTCAGTCAGCTAATCACTCAGACTGTAAGACAGCTAGTCACTCAGTCTGTCAGACAGCTAGTCACCCAGTCAGTCAGTCAGACAGCTAGTCACTCAGTCTGTCAGACAGCTAGTCACTCAGTCAGTCAGTAGGTCAGCCAGTCAGTCAGTCAGTAGGTCAACCAGTTAGCAGGTCAAGAGATCAGTCAGTCAGTCAGTAGATCAGCCAGTCAGTCAGTAGGTCAATTTGTCATTCAGTGGGTCAGTCAGTCTGTCTTTAGGTCATCAAGTCTGTCAGTCAGCCAGTCACTCAGTAGGTCAGTCAGTTGCTCAGCCTGTCATTCACTGAGCCAGTCAGTCAGTCACTGAGTCAGTCAGTCTGTCGGTGGGTGGGTCAGTCACTGAGTCAGTCAGTCTGTCGGTGGGTGGGTCGGTGTGTGGGTGGGTCGGTCTGTGGGTGGGTCAGTCGGTCGGTCGGTCGGTCGGTCGGTCGGTCGGGTCGGGTCGGGTCGGGTCGGGTCGGGTCGGGTCGGGTCGGGTCGGGTCGGGTCGGGTCGGGTCGGGTCGGGTCGGGTCGGGTCGGTCGGTCGGTCGGTCGGTCGGTCGGTCGGTCGGTCGGTCGGTCGGTCGGTCAGTCGGTCGGTCGGTCGGTCGGTCGGTCGGTCAGTCAGTCAGTCAGTCAGTCAGTCAGTCAGTCAGTCAGTCAGTCAGTTAGTCAGTCAGTCAGTCAGTCAGTTAGTCAGTTAGTCAGCTACTCAGTCAGTCAGTCAGTCAGTCAGTCAGTCAGTCCGTCAGTCAGTCAGTCAGTCAGTCAGTCAGTCAGTCAGTCAGTCAGTCAGTCAGTCAGTCAGTCAGTCAGTCAGTCAGTCAGTCAGTCAGTCAGTCAGTCAGTCAGTCAGTCAGTCTGCCAGTAGGTCAGCCAGTCAGTCAGTAGGTCATTCTGTCAGTCTGTGGGTCAGCCAGTCCGTCATTAGGTCATTCAGCAGTCATAAGGTCAGTCAGTCAGTCAGTCAGTCAGTCAGCTAGTCAGTCAGCTAGTCAGCTAGTTCGTCAGCTAGTCACTCAGTCTGTCAGACAGCTAGTCACTCAGTAGGTTGGTCAGTCAGTCGGTCTTACCGTCGGTCGGTCAGTCAGTCACTCAGTCTGTCAGACAGCTAGTCACTCAGTCTGTCAGACATCTACTCACTCAGTCAGTCAGTATGTCAGCCAGTCAGTCAGTCAGTAAATCAGTCAGTCAGTCACAGTCAGTGAGTCAGTCACAGTAAGTGAGTCAGTCACAGTCAGTGAGTCAGTCAGTGAGTCAGTCACAGTCAGTGAGTCAGTCTGTGAGTCAGTCAGTCATTCAGTCAGTAGGTCAGTCAGTCTGTCTCTCAGTCAGTAGGTCAGTCTGTCAGTAGGTCTTTCAGTAGGTCAGTCATTTGGTCGATCGATCAGTCAGTCAGTTAGTCAGTCTGCCAGTAGGTCAGCCAGTCAGTCAGTAGGTCATTCTGTCAGTCAGTGGGTCAGCCAGTCCGTCATTAGGTCATTCAGCAGTCACTTGGTCAGCCAATCTGTAAGTCAGTTAGTTAGTTGGTCAGTCAGCTAATCACTCAGACTGTAAGACAGCTAGTCACTCAGTCTGTCAGACAGCTAGTCACCCAGTCAGTCAGTCAGACAGCTAGTCACTCAGTCTGTCAGACAGCTAGTCACTCAGTCAGTCAGTAGGTCAGCCAGTCAGTCAGTCAGTAGGTCAACCAGTTAGCAGGTCAAGAGATCAGTCAGTCAGTCAGTAGATCAGCCAGTCAGTCAGTAGGTCAATTTGTCATTCAGTGGGTCAGTCAGTCTGTCTTTAGGTCATCAAGTCTGTCAGTCAGCCAGTCACTCAGTAGGTCAGTCAGTTGCTCAGCCTGTCATTCACTGAGCCAGTCAGTCAGTCACTGAGTCAGTCAGTCTGTCGGTGGGTGGGTCAGTCACTGAGTCAGTCAGTCTGTCGGTGGGTGGGTCGGTCTGTGGGTGGGTCGGTCTGTGGGTGGGTCAGTCGGTCGGTCGGTTGGTCGGTCGGTCGGTCGGTCGGTCGGTCGGTCGGTCGGTCGGGTCGGGTCGGGTCGGGTCGGGTCGGGTCGGGTCGTGTCGGGTCGGGTCGGGTCGGGTCGGGTCGGGTCGGGTCGGGTCGGGTCGGGTCGGGTCGGGTCGGTCGGTCGGTCGGTCGGTCGGTCGGTCGGTCGGTCGGTCGGTCGGTCGGTCGGTCGGTCGGTCAGTCAGTCAGTCAGTCAGTCAGTCAGTCAGTCAGTCAGTCAGTCAGTTAGTCAGTCAGTCAGTCAGTCAGTTAGTCAGTTAGTCAGCTACTCAGTCAGTCAGTCAGTCAGTCAGTCAGTCAGTCAGTCAGTCAGTCAGTCAGTCAGTCAGTCAGTCAGTCAGTCAGTCAGTCAGTCAGTCAGTCAGTCAGTCAGTCAGTCAGTCAGTCAGTCAGTCAGTCAGTCAGTCTGCCAGTAGGTCAGCCAGTCAGTCAGTAGGTCATTCTGTCAGTCTGTGGGTCAGCCAGTCCGTCATTAGGTCATTCAGCAGTCATAAGGTCAGTCAGTCAGTCAGTCAGTCAGTCAGCTAGTCAGTCAGCTAGTCAGCTAGTTAGTCAGCTAGTCACTCAGTCTGTCAGACAGCTAGTCACTCAGTAGGTTGGTCAGTCAGTCGGTCTTACCGTCGGTCGGTCAGTCAGTCACTCAGTCTGTCAGACAGCTAGTCACTCAGTCTGTCAGACATCTACTCACTCAGTCAGTCAGTATGTCAGCCAGTCAGTCAGTCAGTAAATCAGTCAGTCAGTCACAGTCAGTGAGTCAGTCACAGTAAGTGAGTCAGTCACAGTCAGTGAGTCAGTCAGTGAGTCAGTCACAGTCAGTGAGTCAGTCTGTGAGTCAGTCAGTCATTCAGTCAGTAGGTCAGTCAGTCTGTCTCTCAGTCAGTAGGTCAGTCTGTCAGTAGGTCTTTCAGTAGGTCAGTCATTTGGTCGATCGATCAGTCAGTCAGTTAGTCAGTCTGCCAGTAGGTCAGCCAGTCAGTCAGTAGGTCATTCTGTCAGTCAGTGGGTCAGCCAGTCCGTCATTAGGTCATTCAGCAGTCACTAGGTCAGCCAATCTGTAAGTCAGTCAGTTAGTTGGTCAGTCAGCTAATCACTCAGACTGTAAGACAGCTAGTCACTCAGTCTGTCAGACAGCTAGTCACCCAGTCAGTCAGTCAGACAGCTAGTCACTCAGTCTGTCAGACAGCTAGTCACTCAGTCAGTCAGTAGGTCAGCCAGTCAGTCAGTCAGTAGGTCAACCAGTTAGCAGGTCAAGAGATCAGTCAGTCAATCAGTAGATCAGCCAGTCAGTCAGTAGGTCAATTTGTCATTCAGTGGGTCAGTCAGTCTGTCTTTAGGTCATCAAGTCTGTCTGTCAGTCAGCCAGTCACTCAGTAGGTCAGTCAGTTGCTCAGCCTGTCATTCACTGAGCCAGTCAGTCAGTCACTGAGTCAGTCAGTCTGTCGGTGGGTGGGTCGGTCTGTGGGTGGGTCAGTCGGTCGGTCGGTCGGTCGGTCGGTCGGTCGGTCGGTCGGTCGGTCGGTCGGTCGGTCGGTCGGGTCGGGTCGGGTCGGGTCGGGTCGGGTCGGGTCGTGTCGGGTCGGGTCGGGTCGGGTCGGGTCGGGTCGGGTCGGGTCGGGTCGGGTCGGTCGGTCGGTCGGTCGGTCGGTCGGTCGGTCGGTCGGTCGGTCGGTCGGTCGGTCGGTCGGTCGGTCGGTCAGTCAGTCAGTCAGTCAGTCAGTCAGTCAGTCAGTCAGTCAGTCAGTTAGTCAGTCAGTCAGTCAGTCAGTTAGTCAGTTAGTCAGCTACTCAGTCAGTCAGTCAGTCAGTCAGTCAGTCAGTCAGTCAGTCAGTCAGTCAGTCAGTCAGTCAGTCAGTCAGTCAGTCAGTCAGTCAGTCAGTCAGTCAGTCAGTCAGTCAGTCAGTCAGTCAGTCAGTCAGTCAGTCTGCCAGTAGGTCAGCCAGTCAGTCAGTAGGTCATTCTGTCAGTCTGTGGGTCAGCCAGTCCGTCATTAGGTCATTCAGCAGTCATAAGGTCAGTCAGTCAGTCAGTCAGTCAGTCAGCTAGTCAGTCAGCTAGTCAGCTAGTTAGTCAGCTAGTCACTCAGTCTGTCAGACAGCTAGTCACTCAGTAGGTTGGTCAGTCAGTCGGTCTTACCGTCGGTCGGTCAGTCAGTCACTCAGTCTGTCAGACAGCTAGTCACTCAGTCTGTCAGACATCTACTCACTCAGTCAGTCAGTATGTCAGCCAGTCAGTCAGTCAGTAAATCAGTCAGTCAGTCACAGTCAGTGAGTCAGTCACAGTAAGTGAGTCAGTCACAGTCAGTGAGTCAGTCAGTGAGTCAGTCACAGTCAGTGAGTCAGTCTGTGAGTCAGTCAGTCATTCAGTCAGTAGGTCAGTCAGTCTGTCTCTCAGTCAGTAGGTCAGTCTGTCAGTAGGTCTTTCAGTAGGTCAGTCATTTGGTCGATCGATCAGTCAGTCAGTTAGTCAGTCTGCCAGTAGGTCAGCCAGTCAGTCAGTAGGTCATTCTGTCAGTCAGTGGGTCAGCCAGTCCGTCATTAGGTCATTCAGCAGTCACTAGGTCAGCCAATCTGTAAGTCAGTCAGTTAGTTGGTCAGTCAGCTAATCACTCAGACTGTAAGACAGCTAGTCACTCAGTCTGTCAGACAGCTAGTCACCCAGTCAGTCAGTCAGACAGCTAGTCACTCAGTCTGTCAGACAGCTAGTCACTCAGTCAGTCAGTAGGTCAGCCAGTCAGTCAGTCAGTAGGTCAACCAGTTAGCAGGTCAAGAGATCAGTCAGTCAATCAGTAGATCAGCCAGTCAGTCAGTAGGTCAATTTGTCATTCAGTGGGTCAGTCAGTCTGTCTTTAGGTCATCAAGTCTGTCAGTCAGCCAGTCACTCAGTAGGTCAGTCAGTTGCTCAGCCTGTCATTCACTGAGCCAGTCAGTCAGTCACTGAGTCAGTCAGTCTGTCGGTGGGTGGGTCAGTCACTGAGTCAGTCAGTCTGTCGGTGGGTGGGTCGGTCTGTGGGTGGGTCGGTCTGTGGGTGGGTCAGTCGGTCGGTCGGTCGGTCGGTCGGTCGGTCGGTCGGTCGGTCGGTCGGTCGGTCGGGTCTGGTCGGGTCGGGTCGGGTCGGGTCGGGTCGGGTCGGGTCGGGTCGGGTCGGGTCGGGTCGGGTCGGGTCGGGTCGGGTCGGTCGGTCGGTCGGTCGGTCGGTCGGTCGGTCGGTCGGTCGGTCGGTCGGTCGGTCAGTCAGTCAGTCAGTCAGTCAGTCAGTCAGTCAGTCAGTCAGTCAGTCAGTCAGTCAGTTAGTCAGTCAGTCAGTTAGTCAGTTAGTCAGTTAGTCAGCTACTCAGTCAGTCAGTCAGTCAGTCAGTCAGTCAGTCAGTCAGTCAGTCAGTCAGTCAGTCAGTCAGTCAGTCAGTCAGTCAGTCAGTCAGTCAGTCAGTCAGTCAGTCAGTCAGTCAGTCAGTCTGCCAGTAGGTCAGCCAGTCAGTCAGTAGGTCATTCTGTCAGTCTGTGGGTCAGCCAGTCCGTCATTAGGTCATTCAGCAGTCATAAGGTCAGTCATTCAGTCAGTCAGTCAGTCAGTCAGCTAGTCAGTCAGCTAGTCAGCTAGTTAGTCAGCTAGTCACTCAGTCTGTCAGACAGCTAGTCACTCAGTAGGTTGGTCAGTCAGTCGGTCTTACCGTCGGTCGGTCAGTCAGTCACTCAGTCTGTCAGACAGCTAGTCACTCAGTCTGTCAGACATCTACTCACTCAGTCAGTCAGTATGTCAGCCAGTCAGTCAGTCAGTAAATCAGTCAGTCAGTCACAGTCAGTGAGTCAGTCACAGTAAGTGAGTCAGTCACAGTCAGTGAGTCAGTCAGTGAGTCAGTCACAGTCAGTGAGTCAGTCTGTGAGTCAGTCAGTCATTCAGTCAGTAGGTCAGTCAGTCTGTCTCTCAGTCAGTAGGTCAGTCTGTCAGTAGGTCTTTCAGTAGGTCAGTCATTTGGTCGATCGATCAGTCAGTCAGTTAGTCAGTCTGCCAGTAGGTCAGCCAGTCAGTCAGTAGGTCATTCTGTCAGTCAGTGGGTCAGCCAGTCCGTCATTAGGTCATTCAGCAGTCACTAGGTCAGCCAATCTGTAAGTCAGTCAGTTAGTTGGTCAGTCAGCTAATCACTCAGACTGTAAGACAGCTAGTCACTCAGTCTGTCAGACAGCTAGTCACCCAGTCAGTCAGTCAGACAGCTAGTCACTCAGTCTGTCAGACAGCTAGTCACTCAGTCAGTCAGTAGGTCAGCCAGTCAGTCAGTCAGTAGGTCAACCAGTTAGCAGGTCAAGAGATCAGTCAGTCAGTCAGTAGATCAGCCAGTCAGTCAGTAGGTCAATTTGTCATTCAGTGGGTCAGTCAGTCTGTCTTTAGGTCATCAAGTCTGTCAGTCAGCCAGTCACTCAGTAGGTCAGTCAGTTGCTCAGCCTGTCATTCACTGAGCCAGTCAGTCAGTCACTGAGTCAGTCAGTCTGTCGGTGGGTGGGTCAGTCACTGAGTCAGTCAGTCTGTCGGTGGGTGGGTCGGTCTGTGGGTGGGTCGGTCTGTGGGTGGGTCAGTCGGTCGGTCGGTCGGTCGGTCGGTCGGTCGGTCGGTCGGTCGGTCGGTCGGTCGGGTCGGGTCGGGTCGGGTCGGGTCGGGTCGGGTCGGGTCGGGTCGGGTCGGGTCGGGTCGGGTCGGGTCGGGTCGGGTCGGGTCGGGTCGGGTCGGGTCGGGTCGGGTCGGTCGGTCGGTCGGTCGGTCGGTCGGTCGGTCGGTCGGTCGGTCGGTCGGTCGGTCGGTCGGTCGGTCAGTCAGTCAGTCAGTCAGTCAGTCAGTCAGTCAGTCAGTCAGTCAGTCAGTTAGTCAGTCAGTCAGTCAGTCAGTTAGTCAGTTAGTCAGCTACTCAGTCAGTCAGTCAGTCAGTCAGTCAGTCAGTCAGTCAGTCAGTCAGTCAGTCAGTCAGTCAGTCAGTCAGTCAGTCAGTCAGTCAGTCAGTCAGTCAGTCAGTCAGTCAGTCAGTCAGTCAGTCAGTCAGTCTGCCAGTAGGTCAGCCAGTCAGTCAGTAGGTCATTCTGTCAGTCTGTGGGTCAGCCAGTCCGTCATTAGGTCATTCAGCAGTCATAAGGTCAGTCAGTCAGTCAGTCAGTCAGTCAGCTAGTCAGTCAGCTAGTCAGCTAGTTAGTCAGCTAGTCACTCAGTCTGTCAGACAGCTAGTCACTCAGTAGGTTGGTCAGTCAGTCGGTCTTACCGTCGGTCGGTCAGTCAGTCACTCAGTCTGTCAGACAGCTAGTCACTCAGTCTGTCAGACATCTACTCACTCAGTCAGTCAGTATGTCAGCCAGTCAGTCAGTCAGTAAATCAGTCAGTCAGTCACAGTCAGTGAGTCAGTCACAGTAAGTGAGTCAGTCACAGTCAGTGAGTCAGTCAGTGAGTCAGTCACAGTCAGTGAGTCAGTCTGTGAGTCAGTCAGTCATTCAGTCAGTAGGTCAGTCAGTCTGTCTCTCAGTCAGTAGGTCAGTCTGTCAGTAGGTCTTTCAGTAGGTCAGTCATTTGGTCGATCGATCAGTCAGTCAGTTAGTCAGTCTGCCAGTAGGTCAGCCAGTCAGTCAGTAGGTCATTCTGTCAGTCAGTGGGTCAGCCAGTCCGTCATTAGGTCATTCAGCAGTCACTAGGTCAGCCAATCTGTAAGTCAGTCAGTTAGTTGGTCAGTCAGCTAATCACTCAGACTGTAAGACAGCTAGTCACTCAGTCTGTCAGACAGCTAGTCACCCAGTCAGTCAGTCAGACAGCTAGTCACTCAGTCTGTCAGACAGCTAGTCACTCAGTCAGTCAGTAGGTCAGCCAGTCAGTCAGTCAGTAGGTCAACCAGTTAGCAGGTCAAGAGATCAGTCAGTCAGTCAGTAGATCAGCCAGTCAGTCAGTAGGTCAATTTGTCATTCAGTGGGTCAGTCAGTCTGTCTTTAGGTCATCAAGTCTGTCAGTCAGCCAGTCACTCAGTAGGTCAGTCAGTTGCTCAGCCTGTCATTCACTGAGCCAGTCAGTCAGTCACTGAGTCAGTCAGTCTGTCGGTGGGTGGGTCAGTCACTGAGTCAGTCAGTCTGTCGGTGGGTGGGTCGGTCTGTGGGTGGGTCGGTCTGTGGGTGGGTCAGTCGGTCGGTCGGTCGGTCGGTCGGTCGGTCGGTCGGGTCGGGTCGGGTCGGGTCGGGTCGGGTCGGGTCGGGTCGGGTCGGGTCGGGTCGGGTCGGTCGGTCGGTCGGTCGGTCGGTCGGTCGGTCGGTCGGTCGGTCGGTCGGTCGGTCGGTCGGTCGGTCAGTCAGTCAGTCAGTCAGTCAGTCAGTCAGTCAGTCAGTCAGTCAGTCAGTCAGTTAGTCAGTCAGTCAGTCAGTCAGTTAGTCAGTTAGTCAGCTACTCAGTCAGTCAGTCAGTCAGTCAGTCAGTCAGTCAGTCAGTCAGTCAGTCAGTCAGTCAGTCAGTCAGTCAGTCAGTCAGTCAGTCAGTCAGTCAGTCAGTCAGTCAGTCAGTCAGTCAGTCAGTCAGTCAGTCAGTCAGTCAGTCAGTCAGTCAGTCAGTCAGTCAGTCAGTCAGTCAGTCAGTCTGCCAGTAGGTCAGCCAGTCAGTCAGTAGGTCATTCTGTCAGTCTGTGGGTCAGCCAGTCCGTCATTAGGTCATTCAGCAGTCATAAGGTCAGTCAGTCAGTCAGTCAGTCAGTCAGCTAGTCAGTCAGCTAGTCAGCTAGTTAGTCAGCTAGTCACTCAGTCTGTCAGACAGCTAGTCACTCAGTAGGTTGGTCAGTCAGTCGGTCTTACCGTCGGTCGGTCAGTCAGTCACTCAGTCTGTCAGACAGCTAGTCACTCAGTCTGTCAGACATCTACTCACTCAGTCAGTCAGTATGTCAGCCAGTCAGTCAGTCAGTAAATCAGTCAGTCAGTCACAGTCAGTGAGTCAGTCACAGTAAGTGAGTCAGTCACAGTCAGTGAGTCAGTCAGTGAGTCAGTCACAGTCAGTGAGTCAGTCTGTGAGTCAGTCAGTCATTCAGTCAGTAGGTCAGTCAGTCTGTCTCTCAGTCAGTAGGTCAGTCTGTCAGTAGGTCTTTCAGTAGGTCAGTCATTTGGTCGATCGATCAGTCAGTCAGTTAGTCAGTCTGCCAGTAGGTCAGCCAGTCAGTCAGTAGGTCATTCTGTCAGTCAGTGGGTCAGCCAGTCCGTCATTAGGTCATTCAGCAGTCACTAGGTCAGCCAATCTGTAAGTCAGTCAGTTAGTTGGTCAGTCAGCTAATCACTCAGACTGTAAGACAGCTAGTCACTCAGTCTGTCAGACAGCTAGTCACCCAGTCAGTCAGTCAGACAGCTAGTCACTCAGTCTGTCAGACAGCTAGTCACTCAGTCAGTCAGTAGGTCAGCCAGTCAGTCAGTCAGTAGGTCAACCAGTTAGCAGGTCAAGAGATCAGTCAGTCAGTCAGTAGATCAGCCAGTCAGTCAGTAGGTCAATTTGTCATTCAGTGGGTCAGTCAGTCTGTCTTTAGGTCATCAAGTCTGTCAGTCAGCCAGTCACTCAGTAGGTCAGTCAGTTGCTCAGCCTGTCATTCACTGAGCCAGTCAGTCAGTCACTGAGTCAGTCAGTCTGTCGGTGGGTGGGTCAGTCACTGAGTCAGTCAGTCTGTCGGTGGGTGGGTCGGTCTGTGGGTGGGTCGGTCTGTGGGTGGGTCAGTCGATGGGTCGGTCGGTCGGTCGGTCGGTCGGTCGGTCGGGTCAGGTCGGGTCGGGTCGGGTCGGGTCGGGTCGGGTCGGGTCGGGTCGGGTCGGGTCGGGTCGGGTCGGGTCGGGTCGGGTCGCGTCGGTCGGTCGGTCGGTCGGTCGGTCGGTCGGTCGGTCGGTCGGTCGGTCGGTCGGTCGGTCAGTCAGTCAGTCAGTCAGTCAGTCAGTCAGTCAGTCAGTCAGTCAGTCAGTTAGTCAGTCAGTCAGTCAGTCAGTTAGTCAGTTAGTCAGCTACTCAGTCAGTCAGTCAGTCAGTCAGTCAGTCAGTCAGTCAGTCAGTCAGTCAGTCAGTCAGTCAGTCAGTCAGTCAGTCAGTCAGTCAGTCAGTCAGTCAGTCAGTCAGTCAGTCAGTCAGTCAGTCAGTCAGTCAGTCAGTCAGTCAGTCAGTCAGTCAGTCAGTCAGTCAGTCAGTCAGTCTGCCAGTAGGTCAGCCAGTCAGTCAGTAGGTCATTCTGCCAGTCTGTGGGTCAGCCAGTCCGTCATTAGGTCATTCAGCAGTCATAAGGTCAGTCAGTCAGTCAGTCAGTCAGTCAGCTAGTCAGTCAGCTAGTCAGCTAGTTAGTCAGCTAGTCACTCAGTCTGTCAGACAGCTAGTCACTCAGTAGGTTGGTCAGTCAGTCGGTCTTACCGTCGGTCGGTCAGTCAGTCACTCAGTCTGTCAGACAGCTAGTCACTCAGTCTGTCAGACATCTACTCACTCAGTCAGTCAGTATGTCAGCCAGTCAGTCAGTCAGTAAATCAGTCAGTCAGTCACAGTCAGTGAGTCAGTCACAGTAAGTGAGTCAGTCACAGTCAGTGAGTCAGTCAGTGAGTCAGTCACAGTCAGTGAGTCAGTCTGTGAGTCAGTCAGTCATTCAGTCAGTAGGTCAGTCAGTCTGTCTCTCAGTCAGTAGGTCAGTCTGTCAGTAGGTCTTTCAGTAGGTCAGTCATTTGGTCGATCGATCAGTCAGTCAGTTAGTCAGTCTGCCAGTAGGTCAGCCAGTCAGTCACTAGGTCATTCTGTCAGTCAGTGGGTCAGCCAGTCCGTCATTAGGTCATTCAGCAGTCACTAGGTCAGCCAATCTGTAAGTCAGTCAGTTAGTTGGTCAGTCAGCTAATCACTCAGACTGTAAGACAGCTAGTCACTCAGTCTGTCAGACAGCTAGTCACCCAGTCAGTCAGTCAGACAGCTAGTCACTCAGTCTGTCAGACAGCTAGTCACTCAGTCAGTCAGTAGGTCAGCCAGTCAGTCAGTCAGTAGGTCAACCAGTTAGCAGGTCAAGAGATCAGTCAGTCAGTCAGTAGATCAGCCAGTCAGTCAGTAGGTCAATTTGTCATTCAGTGGGTCAGTCAGTCTGTCTTTAGGTCATCAAGTCTGTCAGTCAGCCAGTCACTCAGTAGGTCAGTCAGTTGCTCAGCCTGTCATTCACTGAGCCAGTCAGTCAGTCACTGAATCAGTCAGTCTGTCGGTGGGTGGGTCAGTCACTGAGTCAGTCAGTCTGTCGGTGGGTGGGTCGGTCTGTGGGTGGGTCGGTCTGTGGGTGGGTCAGTCAGTCGGTCGGTCGGTCGGTCGGTCGGTCGGTCGGTCGGTCGGTCGGGTCGGGTCGGGTCGGGTCGGGTCGGGTCGGGTCGGGTCGGGTCGGGTCGGGTCGGGTCGGGTCGGGTCGGGTCGGGTCGGTCGGTCGGTCGGTCGGTCGGTCGGTCGGTCGGTCGGTCGGTCGGTCGGTCGGTCGGTCGGTCGGTCGGTCGGTCGGTCGGTCAGTCAGTCAGTCAGTCAGTCAGTCAGTCAGTCAGTCAGTCAGTCAGTCAGTCAGTCAGTCAGTCAGTCAGTCAGTCAGTCAGTCAGTCAGTCAGTCAGTCAGTCAGTCAGCCAGTCAGTCAGTCAGTCAGTCAGTCAGTCAGTCAGTCAGTCAGTCAGTCAAGTCAGTCAAGTCAGTCAGTCAGTCAGTCAGTCAGTCAGTCAGTCAGTCAGTCAGTCAGTCAGTCAGTCAGTCAGTCTGCCAGTAGGTCAGCCAGTCAGTCAGTAGGTCATTCTGTCAGTCTGTGGTTCAGCCAGTCCGTCATTAGGTCATTCAGCAGTCATAAGGTCAGTCAGTCAGTCAGTCAGTCAGTCAGCTAGTCAGTCAGCTAGTCAGCTAGTTAGTCAGCTAGTCACTCAGTCTGTCAGACAGCTAGTCACTCAGTAGGTTGGTCAGTCAGTCGGTCTTACCGTCGGTCGGTCAGTCAGTCACTCAGTCTGTCAGACAGCTAGTCACTCAGTCTGTCAGACATCTACTCACTCAGTCAGTCAGTATGACAGCCAGTCAGTCAGTCAGTAAATCAGTCAGTCAGTCACAGTCAGTGAGTCAGTCACAGTAAGTGAGTCAGTCACAGTCAGTGAGTCAGTCAGTGAGTCAGTCACAGTCAGTGAGTCAGTCTGTGAGTCAGTCAGTCATTCAGTCAGTAGGTCAGTCAGTCTGTCTCTCAGTCAGTAGGTCAGTCTGTCAGTAGGTCTTTCAGTAGGTCAGTCATTTGGTCGATCGATCAGTCAGTCAGTTAGTCAGTCTGCCAGTAGGTCAGCCAGTCAGTCAGTAGGTCATTCTGTCAGTCAGTGGGTCAGCCAGTCCGTCATTAGGTCATTCAGCAGTCACTAGGTCAGCCAATCTGTAAGTCAGTCAGTTAGTTGGTCAGTCAGCTAATCACTCAGACTGTAAGACAGCTAGTCACTCAGTCTGTCAGACAGCTAGTCACCCAGTCAGTCAGTCAGACAGCTAGTCACTCAGTCTGTCAGACAGCTAGTCACTCAGTCAGTCAGTAGGTCAGCCAGTCAGTCAGTCAGTAGGTCAACCAGTTAGCAGGTCAAGAGATCAGTCAGTCAGTCAGTAGACCAGCCAGTCAGTCAGTAGGTCAATTTGTCATTCAGTGGGTCAGTCAGTCTGTCTTTAGGTCATCAAGTCTGTCAGTCAGCCAGTCACTCAGTAGGTCAGTCAGTTGCTCAGCCTGTCATTCACTGAGCCAGTCAGTTAGTCACTGAGTCAGTCAGTCTGTCGGTGGGTGGGTCAGTCACTGAGTCAGTCAGTCTGTCGGTGGGTGGGTCGGTCTGTGGGTGGGTCGGTCTGTGGGTGGGTCAGTCGGTCGGTCGGTCGGTCGGTCGGTCGGTCGGTCGGTCGGTCGGTCAGTTGGTCGGTCGGTCGGTCGGGTCGGGTCGGGTCGGGTCGGGTCGGGTCGGGTCGGGTCGGGTCGGGTCGGGTCGGGTCGGGTCGGGTCGGGTCGGGTCGGGTCGGTCGGTCGGTCGGTCGGTCGGTCGGTCGGTCGGTCGGTCGGTCGGTCGGTCGGTCGGTCGGTCGGTCGGTCGGTCGGTCGGTCAGTCAGTCAGTCAGTCAGTCAGTCAGTCAGTCAGTCAGTCAGTCAGTTAGTCAGTCAGTCAGTCAGTCAGTTAGTCAGTTAGTCAGCTACTCAGTCAGTCAGTCAGTCAGTCAGTCAGTCAGTCAGTCAGTCAGTCAGTCAGTCAGTCAGTCAGTCAGTCAGTCAGTCAGTCAGTCAGTCAGTCAGTCAGTCAGTTTGCCAGTAGGTCAGCCAGTCAGTCAGTAGGTCATTCTGTCAGTCTGTGGGTCAGCCAGTCC
>CAVMGG010000105.1:5000-10000 GCA_963680895.1 Fragum sueziense
TGGGTCGGTCTGTGGGTGGGTCAGTCGGTCGGTCGGTCGGTCGGTCGGTCGGTCGGGTCGGGTCGGGTCGGGTCGGGTCGGGTCGGGTCGGGTCGGGTCGGGTCGGGTCGGGTCGGGTCGGGTCGGGTCGGGTCGGGTCGGGTCGGTCGGTCGGTCGGTCGGTCGGTCGGTCGGTCGGTCGGTCGGTCGGTCAGTCAGTCAGTCAGTCAGTCAGTCAGTCAGTCAGTCAGTCAGTCAGTCAGTCAGTCAGTTAGTCAGTCAGTCAGTCAGTCAGTTAGTCAGTTAGTCAGCTACTCAGTCAGTCAGTCATTCAGTCAGTCAGTCAGTCAGTCAGTCAGTCAGTCAGTCAGTCAGTCAGTCAGTCAGTCAGTCAGTCAGTCAGTCAGTCAGTCAGTCAGTCAGTCAGTCAGTCAGTCAGTCAGTCAGTCTGCCAGTAGGTCAGCCAGTCAGTCAGTAGGTCATTCTGTCAGTCTGTGGGTCAGCCAGTCCGTCATTAGGTCATTCAGCAGTCATAAGGTCAGTCAGTCAGTCAGTCAGTCAGTCAGTCAGTCAGCTAGTCAGTCAGCTAGTCAGCTAGTTAGTCAGCTAGTCACTCAGTCTGTCAGACAGCTAGTCACTCAGTAGGTTGGTCAGTCAGTCGGTCTTACCGTCGGTCGGTCAGTCAGTCACTCAGTCTGTCAGACAGCTAGTCACTCAGTCTGTCAGACATCTACTCACTCAGTCAGTCAGTATGTCAGCCAGTCAGTCAGTCAGTAAATCAGTCAGTCAGTCACAGTCAGTGAGTCAGTCACAGTAAGTGAGTCAGTCACAGTCAGTGAGTCAGTCAGTGAGTCAGTCACAGTCAGTGAGTCAGTCTGTGAGTCAGTCAGTCATTCAGTCAGTAGGTCAGTCAGTCTGTCTCTCAGTCAGTAGGTCAGTCTGTCAGTAGGTCTTTCAGTAGGTCAGTCATTTGGTCGATCGATCAGTCAGTCAGTTAGTCAGTCTGCCAGTAGGTCAGCCAGTCAGTCAGTAGGTCATTCTGTCAGTCAGTGGGTCAGCCAGTCCGTCATTAGGTCATTCAGCAGTCACTAGGTCAGCCAATCTGTAAGTCAGTCAGTTAGTTGGTCAGTCAGCTAATCACTCAGACTGTAAGACAGCTAGTCACTCAGTCTGTCAGACAGCTAGTCACCCAGTCAGTCAGTCAGACAGCTAGTCACTCAGTCTGTCAGACAGCTAGTCACTCAGTCAGTCAGTAGGTCAGCCAGTCAGTCAGTCAGTAGGTCAACCAGTTAGCAGGTCAAGAGATCAGTCAGTCAGTCAGTAGATCAGCCAGTCAGTCAGTAGGTCAATTTGTCATTCAGTGGGTCAGTCAGTCTGTCTTTAGGTCATCAAGTCTGTCAGTCAGCCAGTCACTCAGTAGGTCAGTCAGTTGCTCAGCCTGTCATTCACTGAGCCAGTCAGTCAGTCACTGAGTCAGTCAGTCTGTCGGTGGGTGGGTCAGTCACTGAGTCAGTCAGTCTGTCGGTGGGTGGGTCGGTCTGTGGGTGGGTCGGTCTGTGGGTGGGTCAGTCGGTCGGTCGGTCGGTCGGTCGGTCGGTCGGTCGGTCGGGTCGGGTCGGGTCGGGTCGGGTCGGGTCGGGTCGGGTCGGGTCGGGTCGGGTCGGGTCGGGTCGGGTCGGGTCGGTCGGTCGGTCGGTCGGTCGGTCGGTCGGTCGGTCGGTCGGTCGGTCGGTCGGTCGGTCGGTCAGTCAGTCAGTCAGTCAGTCAGTCAGTCAGTCAGTCAGTCAGTCAGTCAGTCAGTCAGTCAGTTAGTCAGTCAGTCAGTCAGTCAGTTAGTCAGTTAGTCAGCTACTCAGTCAGTCAGTCAGTCAGTCAGTCAGTCAGTCAGTCAGTCAGTCAGTCAGTCAGTCAGTCAGTCAGTCAGTCAGTCAGTCAGTCAGTCAGTCAGTCAGTCAGTCAGTCAGCCAGTCAGTCAGTCAGTCAGTCTGCCAGTAGGTCAGCCAGTCAGTCAGTAGGTCATTCTGTCAGTCTGTGGGTCAGCCAGTCCGTCATTAGGTCATTCAGCAGTCATAAGGTCAGTCAGTCAGTCAGTCAGTCAGTCAGCTAGTCAGTCAGCTAGTCAGCTAGTTAGTCAGCTAGTCACTCAGTCTGTCAGACAGCTAGTCACTCAGTAGGTTGGTCAGTCAGTCGGTCTTACCGTCGGTCGGTCAGTCAGTCACTCAGTCTGTCAGACAGCTAGTCACTCAGTCTGTCAGACATCTACTCACTCAGTCAGTCAGTATGTCAGCCAGTCAGTCAGTCAGTAAATCAGTCAGTCAGTCACAGTCAGTGAGTCAGTCACAGTAAGTGAGTCAGTCACAGTCAGTGAGTCAGTCAGTGAGTCAGTCACAGTCAGTGAGTCAGTCTGTGAGTCAGTCAGTCATTCAGTCAGTAGGTCAGTCAGTCTGTCTCTCAGTCAGTAGGTCAGTCTGTCAGTAGGTCTTTCAGTAGGTCAGTCATTTGGTCGATCGATCAGTCAGTCAGTTAGTCAGTCTGCCAGTAGGTCAGCCAGTCAGTCAGTAGGTCATTCTGTCAGTCAGTGGGTCAGCCAGTCCGTCATTAGGTCATTCAGCAGTCACTAGGTCAGCCAATCTGTAAGTCAGTCAGTTAGTTGGTCAGTCAGCTAATCACTCAGACTGTAAGACAGCTAGTCACTCAGTCTGTCAGACAGCTAGTCACCCAGTCAGTCAGTCAGACAGCTAGTCACTCAGTCTGTCAGACAGCTAGTCACTCAGTCAGTCAGTAGGTCAGCCAGTCAGTCAGTCAGTAGGTCAACCAGTTAGCAGGTCAAGAGATCAGTCAGTCAGTCAGTAGATCAGCCAGTCAGTCAGTAGGTCAATTTGTCATTCAGTGGGTCAGTCAGTCTGTCTTTAGGTCATCAAGTCTGTCAGTCAGCCAGTCACTCAGTAGGTCAGTCAGTTGCTCAGCCTGTCATTCACTGAGCCAGTCAGTCAGTCACTGAGTCAGTCAGTCTGTCGGTGGGTGGGTCAGTCACTGAGTCAGTCAGTCTGTCGGTGGGTGGGTCGGTCTGTGGGTGGGTCGGTCTGTGGGTGGGTCAGTCGGTCGGTCGGTCGGTCGGTCGGTCGGTCGGTCGGTAGGTCGGTCGGTCGGTCGGGTCGGGTCGGGTCGGGTCGGGTCGGGTTGGGTCGGGTCGGGTCGGGTCGGGTCGGGTCGGTCGGTCGGTCGGTCGGTCGGTCGGTCGGTCGGTCGGTCGGTCGGTCGGTCGGTCGGTCGGTCGGTCGGTCGGTCGGTCAGTCAGTCAGTCAGTCAGTCAGTCAGTCAGTCAGTCAGTCAGTCAGTCAGTCAGTCAGTCAGTTAGTCAGTCAGTCAGTCAGTCAGTTAGTCAGTTAGTCAGCTACTCAGTCAGTCAGTCAGTCAGTCAGTCAGTCAGTCAGTCAGTCAGTCAGTCAGTCAGTCAGTCAGTCAGTCAGTCAGTCAGTCAGTCAGTCAGTCAGTCAGTCAGTCAGTCAGTCAGTCAGTCTGCCAGTAGGTCAGCCAGTCAGTCAGTAGGTCATTCTGTCAGTCTGTGGGTCAGCCAGTCCGTCATTAGGTCATTCAGCAGTCATAAGGTCAGTCAGTCAGTCAGTCAGTCAGCTAGTCAGTCAGCTAGTCAGCTAGTTAGTCAGCTAGTCACTCAGTCTGTCAGACAGCTAGTCACTCAGTAGGTTGGTCAGTCAGTCGGTCTTACCGTCGGTCGGTCAGTCAGTCACTCAGTCTGTCAGACAGCTAGTCACTCAGTCTGTCAGACATCTACTCACTCAGTCAGTCAGTATGTCAGCCAGTCAGTCAGTCAGTAAATCAGTCAGTCAGTCACAGTCAGTGAGTCAGTCACAGTAAGTGAGTCAGTCACAGTCAGTGAGTCAGTCAGTGAGTCAGTCACAGTCAGTGAGTCAGTCTGTGAGTCAGTCAGTCAGTCATTCAGTCAGTAGGTCAGTCAGTCTGTCTCTCAGTCAGTAGGTCAGTCTGTCAGTAGGTCTTTCAGTAGGTCAGTCATTTGGTCGATCGATCAGTCAGTCAGTTAGTCAGTCTGCCAGTAGGTCAGCCAGTCAGTCAGTAGGTCATTCTGTCAGTCAGTGGGTCAGCCAGTCCGTCATTAGGTCATTCAGCAGTCACTAGGTCAGCCAATCTGTAAGTCAGTCAGTTAGTTGGTCAGTCAGCTAATCACTCAGACTGTAAGACAGCTAGTCACTCAGTCTGTCAGACAGCTAGTCACCCAGTCAGTCAGTCAGACAGCTAGTCACTCAGTCTGTCAGACAGCTAGTCACTCAGTCAGTCAGTAGGTCAGCCAGTCAGTCAGTCAGTAGGTCAACCAGTTAGCAGGTCAAGAGATCAGTCAGTCAGTCAGTAGATCAGCCAGTCAGTCAGTAGGTCAATTTGTCATTCAGTGGGTCAGTCAGTCTGTCTTTAGGTCATCAAGTCTGTCAGTCAGCCAGTCACTCAGTAGGTCAGTCAGTTGCTCAGCCTGTCATTCACTGAGCCAGTCAGTCAGTCACTGAGTCAGTCAGTCTGTCGGTGGGTGGGTCAGTCACTGAGTCAGTCAGTCTGTCGGTGGGTGGGTCGGTCTGTGGGTGGGTCGGTCTGTGGGTGGGTCAGTCGGTCGGTCGGTCGGTCGGTCGGTCGGTCGGTAGGTCGGTCGGTCGGTCGGGTCGGGTCGGGTCGGGTCGGGTCGGGTCGGGTCGGGTCGGGTCGGGTCGGGTCGGGTCGGGTCGGGTCCGGTCGGTCGGTCGGTCGGTCGGTCGGTCGGTCGGTCGGTCGGGCGGTCGGTCGGTCGGTCGGTCGGTCAGTCAGTCAGTCAGTCAGTCAGTCAGTCAGTCAGTCAGTCAGTCAGTCAGTCAGTCAGTCAGTCAGTCAGTCAGTCAGTCAGTCAGTCAGTCAGTCAGTCAGTCAGTCTGCCAGTAGGTCAGCCAGTCAGTCAGTAGGTCATTTTGTCAGTCTGTGGGTCAGCCAGTCCGTCATTAGGTCATTCAGCAGTCATAAGGTCA
>CAVMGG010000105.1:15000-20000 GCA_963680895.1 Fragum sueziense
GATCGATCAGTCAGTCAGTTAGTCAGTCTGCCAGTAGGTCAGCCAGTCAGTCAGTAGGTTATTCTGTCAGTCAGTGGGTCAGCCAGTCCGTCATTAGGTCATTCAGCAGTCACTAGGTCAGCCAATCTGTAAGTCAGTCAGTTAGTTGGTCAGTCAGCTAATCACTCAGACTGTAAGACAGCTAGTCACTCAGTCTGTCAGACAGCTAGTCACCCAGTCAGTCAGTCAGACAGCTAGTCACTCAGTCTGTCAGACAGCTAGTCACTCAGTCAGTCAGTAGGTCAGCCAGTCAGTCAGTCAGTAGGTCAACCAGTTAGCAGGTCAAGAGATCAGTCAGTCAGTCAGTAGATCAGCCAGTCAGTCAGTAGGTCAATTTGTCATTCAGTGGGTCAGTCAGTCTGTCTTTAGGTCATCAAGTCTGTCAGTCAGCCAGTCACTCAGTAGGTCAGTCAGTTGCTCAGCCTGTCATTCACTGAGCCAGTCAGTCAGTCACTGAGTCAGTCAGTCTGTCGGTGGGTGGGTCAGTCACTGAGTCAGTCAGTCTGTCGGTGGGTGGGTCGGTCTGTGGGTGGGTCGGTCTGTGGGTGGGTCAGTCGGTCGGTCGGTCGGTCGGTCGGTCGGTCGGTCAGGTCGGTCGGTCGGTTCGGTCGGGTCGGGTCGGGTCGGGTCGGGTCGGGGTCGGGTCGGGTCGGGTCGGGTCGGTCGGTCGGTCGGTCGGTCGGTCGGTCGGTCGGTCGGTCGGTCGGTCGGTCGGTCAGTCAGTCAGTCAGTCAGTCAGTCAGTCAGTCAGTCAGTCAGTCAGTCAGTCAGTCAGTTAGTCAGTCAGTCAGTCAGTCAGTTAGTCAGTTAGTCAGCTACTCAGTCAGTCAGTCAGTCAGTCAGTCAGTCAGTCAGTCAGTCAGTCAGTCAGTCAGTCAGTCAGTCAGTCAGTCAGTCAGTCAGTCAGTCAGTCAGTCAGTCAGTCAGTCAGTCAGTCAGTCAGTCAGTCAGTCAGTCAGTCAGTCAGTCAGTCTGCCAGTAGGTCAGCCAGTCAGTCAGTAGGTCATTCTGTCAGTCTGTGGGTCAGCCAGTCCGTCATTAGGTCATTCAGCAGTCATAAGGTCAGTCAGTCAGTCAGTCAGTCAGTCAGCTAGTCAGTCAGCTAGTCAGCTAGTTAGTCAGCTAGTCACTCAGTCTGTCAGACAGCTAGTCACTCAGTAGGTTGGTCAGTCAGTCGGTCTTACCGTCGGTCGGTCAGTCAGTCACTCAGTCTGTCAGACAGCTAGTCACTCAGTCTGTCAGACATCTACTCACTCAGTCAGTCAGTATGTCAGCCAGTCAGTCAGTCAGTAAATCAGTCAGTCAGTCACAGTCAGTGAGTCAGTCACAGTAAGTGAGTCAGTCACAGTCAATGAGTCAGTCAGTGAGTCAGTCACAGTCAGTGAGTCAGTCTGTGAGTCAGTCAGTCATTCAGTCAGTAGGTCAGTCAGTCTGTCTCTCAGTCAGTAGGTCAGTCTGTCAGTAGGTCTTTCAGTAGGTCAGTCATTTGGTCGATCGATCAGTCAGTCAGTTAGTCAGTCTGCCAGTAGGTCAGCCAGTCAGTCAGTAGGTCATTCTGTCAGTCAGTGGGTCAGCCAGTCCGTCATTAGGTCATTCAGCAGTCACTAGGTCAGCCAATCTGTAAGTCAGTCAGTTAGTTGGTCAGTCAGCTAATCACTCAGACTGTAAGACAGCTAGTCACTCAGTCTGTCAGACAGCTAGTCACCCAGTCAGTCAGTCAGTCAGACAGCTAGTCACTCAGTCTGTCAGACAGCTAGTCACTCAGTCAGTCAGTAGGTCAGCCAGTCAGTCAGTCAGTAGGTCAACCAGTTAGCAGGTCAAGAGATCAGTCAGTCAGTCAGTAGATCAGCCAGTCAGTCAGTAGGTCAATTTGTCATTCAGTGGGTCAGTCAGTCTGTCTTTAGGTCATCAAGTCTGTCAGTCAGCCAGTCACTCAGTAGGTCAGTCAGTTGCTCAGCCTGTCATTCACTGAGCCAGTCAGTCAGTCACTGAGTCAGTCAGTCTGTCGGTGGGTGGGTCAGTCACTGAGTCAGTCAGTCTGTCGGTGGGTGGGTCGGTCTGTGGGTGGGTCGGTCTGTGGGTGGGTCAGTCGGTCGGTCGGTCGGTCGGTCGGTCGGTCGGTCGGTCGGTCGGTCGGTCGGGTCGGGTCGGGTCGGGTCGGGTCGGGTCGGGTCGGGTCGGGTCGGGTCGGGTCGGGTCGGGTCGGGTCGGGTCGGTCGGTCGGTCGGTCGGTCGGTCGGTCGGTCGGTCGGTCGGTCGGTCGGTCGGTCGGTCGGTCGGTCGGTCGGTCGGTCGGTCAGTCAGTCAGTCAGTCAGTCAGTCAGTCAGTCAGTCAGTCAGTCAGTCAGTCAGTTAGTCAGTCAGTCAGTCAGTCAGTTAGTCAGTTAGTCAGCTACTCAGTCAGTCAGTCAGTCAGTCAGTCAGTCAGTCAGTCAGTCAGTCAGTCAGTCAGTCAGTCAGTCAGTCAGTCAGTCAGTCAGTCAGTCAGTCAGTCAGTCAGTCAGTCAGTCAGTCAGTCAGTCAGTCAGTCAGTCAGTCAGTCAGTCAGTCAGTCAGTCAGTCAGTCAGTCTGCCAGTAGGTCAGCCAGTCAGTCAGTAGGTCATTCTGTCAGTCTGTGGGTCAGCCAGTCCGTCATTAGGTCATTCAGCAGTCATAAGGTCAGTCAGTCAGTCAGTCAGTCAGTCAGCTAGTCAGTCAGCTAGTCAGCTAGTTAGTCAGCTAGTCACTCAGTCTGTCAGACAGCTAGTCACTCAGTAGGTTGGTCAGTCAGTCGGTCTTACCGTCGGTCGGTCAGTCAGTCACTCAGTCTGTCAGACAGCTAGTCACTCAGTCTGTCAGACATCTACTCACTCAGTCAGTCAGTATGTCAGCCAGTCAGTCAGTCAGTAAATCAGTCAGTCAGTCACAGTCAGTGAGTCAGTCACAGTAAGTGAGTCAGTCACAGTCAGTGAGTCAGTCAGTGAGTCAGTCACAGTCAGTGAGTCAGTCTGTGAGTCAGTCAGTCATTCAGTCAGTAGGTCAGTCAGTCTGTCTCTCAGTCAGTAGGTCAGTCTGTCAGTAGGTCTTTCAGTAGGTCAGTCATTTGGTCGATCGATCAGTCAGTCAGTTAGTCAGTCTGCCAGTAGGTCAGCCAGTCAGTCAGTAGGTCATTCTGTCAGTCAGTGGGTCAGCCAGTCCGTCATTAGGTCATTCAGCAGTCACTAGGTCAGCCAATCTGTAAGTCAGTCAGTTAGTTGGTCAGTCAGCTAATCACTCAGACTGTAAGACAGCTAGTCACTCAGTCTGTCAGACAGCTAGTCACCCAGTCAGTCAGTCAGACAGCTAGTCACTCAGTCTGTCAGACAGCTAGTCACTCAGTCAGTCAGTAGGTCAGCCAGTCAGTCAGTCAGTAGGTCAACCAGTTAGCAGGTCAAGAGATCAGTCAGTCAGTCAGTAGATCAGCCAGTCAGTCAGTAGGTCAATTTGTCATTCAGTGGGTCAGTCAGTCTGTCTTTAGGTCATCAAGTCTGTCAGTCAGCCAGTCACTCAGTAGGTCAGTCAGTTGCTCAGCCTGTCATTCACTGAGCCAGTCAGTCAGTCACTGAGTCAGTCAGTCTGTCGGTGGGTGGGTCAGTCACTGAGTCAGTCAGTCTGTCGGTGGGTGGGTCGGTCTGTGGGTGGGTCGGTCTGTGGGTGGGTCAGTCGGTCGGTCGGTCGGTCGGTCGGTCGGTCGGTCGGTAGGTCGGTCGGTCGGTCGGGTCGGGTCGGGTCGGGTCGGGTCGGGTCGGGTCGGGTCGGCTCGGGATGGGTCGGGTCGGGTCGGGTTGGGTCGGGTCGGTCGGTCGGTCGGTCGGTCGGTCGGTCGGTCGGTCGGTCGGTCGGTCAGTCAGTCAGTCAGTCAGTCAGTCAGTCAGTCAGTCAGTCAGTCAGTTAGTCAGTTAGTTAGTCAGTCAGTTAGTCAGTTAGTCAGCTACTCAGTCAGTCAGTCAGTCAGTCAGTCAGTCAGTCAGTCAGTCAGTCAGTCAGTCAGTCAGTCAGTCAGTCAGTCAGTCAGTCAGTCAGTCAGTCAGTCAGTCAGTCTGCCAGTAGGTCAGCCAGTCAGTCAGTAGGTCATTCTGTCAGTCTGTGGGTCAGCCAGTCCGTCATTAGGTCATTCAGCAGTCATAAGGTCAGTCAGTCAGTCAGTCAGTCAGTCAGCTAGTCAGTCAGCTAGTCAGCTAGTTAGTCAGCTAGTCACTCAGTCTGTCAGACAGCTAGTCACTCAGTAGGTTGGTCAGTCAGTCGGTCTTACCGTCGGTCGGTCAGTCAGTCACTCAGTCTGTCAGACAGCTAGTCACTCAGTCTGTCAGACATCTACTCACTCAGTCAGTCAGTATGTCAGCCAGTCAGTCAGTCAGTAAATCAGTCAGTCAGTCACAGTCAGTGAGTCAGTCACAGTAAGTGAGTCAGTCACAGTCAGTGGGTCAGTCAGTGAGTCAGTCACAGTCAGTGAGTCAGTCTGTGAGTCAGTCAGTCAGTCATTCAGTCAGTAGGTCAGTCAGTCTGTCTCTCAGTCAGTAGGTCAGTCTGTCAGTAGGTCTTTCAGTAGGTCAGTCATTTGGTCGATCGATCAGTCAGTCAGTTAGTCAGTCTGCCAGTAGGTCAGCCAGTCAGTCAGTAGGTCATTCTGTCAGTCAGTGGGTCAGCCAGTCCGTCATTAGGTCATTCAGCAGTCACTAGGTCAGCCAATCTGTAAGTCAGTCAGTTAGTTGGTCAGTCAGCTAATCACTCAGACTGTAAGACAGCTAGTCACTCAGTCTGTCAGACAGCTAGTCACCCAGTCAGTCAGTCAGACAGCTAGTCACTCAGTCTGTCAGACAGCTAGTCACTCAGTCAGTCAGTAGGTCAGCCAGTCAGTCAGTCAGTATATAACCAGATGGTCGTACTACTATCCTTACGACCACAGGGTTGAGGGTGGGGGTATCGATTTGGTCCGGAGTAG